>OZ057398.1:127835214-127984573 GCA_964056695.1 Melieria picta
ATGATTTTTGCTCCCAGTTGAATTGCGCCAGAAAAACGAAACGGAAATACAATGCCAAAAAAAAGGCCATTTGCAAAACGCTGCCGAGCGCCTAAAGTTACGTTTGCGTAATCTGCATTTTGTATGCCAAAGAATCATTGATTGCAGCGCATTCGAAAGCCGAAAAAAGGCGAAAATGAAATGTCATAAAAGTTGCGACCGATGGACGAACCATGCAAGCCACGGGCGCTGTGCTAAGTCCGATGCAGCAATGAAACCAAAACAAGTACACAGTGAAAAAAATAGGCACACAAGCAACGGGCGATCGAACGCTTAAACGAATCCGGGATTCGAATGGCAAATGGCAGACGGCAGGCGATGAGTGGCGGGCGACACTGACATTCCGCAGCGTTGCAATTAAATCCATCTAAGCGTTGGAATTGATGCAGTCAATTGCTTTTTCCATGCATGCGTGTGTGTGTGTGCGGGTGTGTGTGTGTGTGTGTGCTTTGCTCGAGGGCGACTTTGTGCGGCGCACAAAAAAACCAAACGCATCAAAATACGAATAAAAAAATGAAGCACTATAAAACTGTTCAATGCTTTTGACATTTTCATTGCGGAAGCGCAAAGAAAATGGCCACAGCAAAAAGCCAACAACAGAGCTTTTGTTGTTTTTTCCGGTTTGCGTTGCGTTTCAAGCGATCTGCAATAGAAATGCACAATTAAAGAAAAACAATTAAAAACAACAATTCAGCGATTTCAGGCCCACAGCACTCAACCCAGCGAAGCATTATCGAGAGGTTTTAAACAGAGACCTAAAATAATTATTATCCATATTTTTGGGAATAAAAAAATTGCCCTAATTTAAGAAATTTCTATATTTATTGCTTTATAATAATTATTCCCAATAAGAAATTTTGTACGTCGCCTATAACAATTATCATGTAATAAAATTTTTTGAGTTGCATAATAACTCTTACAAGTAACAAATATATTTTTCGTTGTCGATAATTATTATTTTGGGATTTTTGTTTTTTACATTGCTACATAACTTTTATTTATGACTTTTTTAATTTACGTTACCGATAACTATTATTTTGAGACACTTTTTTTTACGTTGCTTCATAACTTTTATTTATGATTTTTTTTTTTCATTTACGTTGCCGATAACTATTATTTTGAAAACAAAATTGTTTACGTTGAATTATTACATTTTGGACATGAATTGATTTTTAATTGTTTTAAATTGACAAACGCAAATTAACTGCAGAAACCTTATTTCCACGAACAACTAAACAATTAAATATCAATTCATACTCAAATGTGGTAAGGCAACATAAATAAAAAAAATTTCTTACATAAAAGTTATGAGGCAACGTAAACAAAATTTTCTTTCAAATAATAGTTATCGGTAACGTAAATAAAAAAATCATAAATAAAAGTTATGAAGCAACATACAAAAATTTTCTCAAAATAATAGTTATCGGTAACGTAAATAAAAAAGTCATAAATAAAAGTTATGATGCAACGTAAACAAAAAAAATTCCAAAATAATAATTATCCAGAATGAAAAAAATATTTATTTCTCATAACAGTTATTATTCAACGTAAAAATTAATTGTCGCAAATAATAATTACAATCAACAAATAAAATTTATGTTGCATTGTAATAGTTATATTGCAATTATTTTCTTAAAAAACTTATAATAGTTAAGTCCCTGGTTTTAAATGTTGCATTGCCAGCACATTTTCTTAAATTCCTTGCATTTGCAGAATTCAGTGAATTTTTAAAAATTTTCTACTTACAACTTCTAGTTACAATTCAATGTGAAAATTGTGCACAACAAAAACTAAAATGCCAACAATCTGGCAGAGCACTTTTCGAACGTGTCCAATCAGCACCAACTTGGATATACCGTTTTTCAAACCTACTAAAATTCCATTTAGTCGTAAAGCAAAATATTTCAGACAACACTTGAGCGCCGGCAAAAAGAGCCAACAGCAAAGTGAGTGCAGCGAAAAAATTGCATGAAAATCCCACAGATTTGTACTTTTAATCGCAGCCAGCAATAAGCGCGCCTCGTGTTTTTTTTTTGTTGCTGTTGCTCCACCGGGCTTGCGACAATTTCACCACTATCGCCGCCATCGTGAATGCTGTTGGTGGCTATGCTGTCTGTTGTCGATGCCGTTGTTGTTGTCGTCGTCGCTGTCGTCCTCGTTGTGTAGTCACTCGTCGCCATATTAAAAATTCATAGACCGCAGAAACAAGGCAAGTTTTTTCCATTATCCGGCGGATTTCATTTTTAAATTTCGTGCTTCTTGTGGCCTGGCAGCCGTCTGCGCTGTGCGCACGGGATGTGGGTTTTGCATATGGAAAAGAGCGCAGCAAGTGGAGCAATGTGCATGGTGGAGCGGGGTCGCCAGGGCGCGCAAGTAGCACACAGATGCAGTCATCCATTTTTCATATGCGACAAAAAAGTTGCGTCTCGCTAGTTTTACTTAAAACTCCGAGAAGGAGGCGTCGAAAGGAAGAGCGTGGAAGAGATAAAGCCAAGGCAAAACAACTTGGAGCACTAAGTAGTGGCGTAAGCGACGTCAGCGGCAAAGCGATACGATAATACGCCGCTGGAGCTGGGACGGAGCACCAGAACAAGCGCACTGGGACAATTGCCAATGCGAATGTGTTGTACAGACTAAGTACACACAACAACAACAACAACAAATCCAGTAACTGACACCACCGCAAATTCACCTTCCAGCAACAACCGCCAACTATGTCAGTGCAGCAGCGGAAATGTTTTTTTTTTTCATAAATTTTTACAACCAGTGTCACTATTGAATTGGGTAAATTTTAAAAGCCATTTACTGTATTAAGCCAAAGAAAAAACGGGCAAATTAGTGCGCCACATTACCGTTCACGCCGCAAGGACCCACAGCTGCAAAATATAAATTCACCAAACCCTGCGAATAATCTGTCACGGCCTTGCGATCTGGACCGCAAATGTCGACCGTAAACTCGTTGCTGCCTTTGGCAATCTGAAAAAAATTAAACACAAATATGTAAATTGCAAACAATTTCACTTATATTCAATGCAATATTTGTGGAGTGCGGGGCATACCTTAATTTTGCCATCGCTGGTGAAGGGAGCCTTTTTCAGGCTGTAGCTAACGTTAATCTCGTCGTTAATTATTTCGCAGGTGTCAGCGTTCACGTTGCACATGTGCGGCGGACAAATAACATTCGTGGCCCACGAGAATTGGTAATGACAGTCGCTGATGGTGTGCAGCACTGGTGTGCCCTAAAAAAATGAATAATAAATGTGAAAACATTTAATAAGTGTAAAAACTCAAATGGCACTGGCACGATTGCACGAGAGACTTCAATTTTAATATACTTGAAAAGTGGTAAAAATTTCATAAATGTTTTTGGCTTTAATGGCAGTGAATTTTTTAAAGCATTAATGGGGATTTAATGCAGTTTTACAATTAGTAATACAAATTTTACAGTTAACAGTATCAAATTTAAAAATAAATAAAATAAATATGTAGTTAAAAAAAATTTCAATATTTTTTTATTGCTGTTTGCTTACAAAATTTGAAATGATGATCTTCAGACCAAAGACTGGGATTCACTCAGAGTCTAACTTAGGTTAAATTAGTAATACAAATTTTACAGTTAACAGTCTCCAATTTAAAAATAAATAAAATAAATAGTTAAAAAAAATTTTCAATATTTTTTTATTGCTGTTTTCCAACAAAATTTGAAATGATGATCTTCAGACCAAAGACTGGGATTCACTCAGAGTCTAACTTAGGTTAGGTTATAAAAGGGCCCATAAAGCCTTTTATTTCCAAACGCCTTGGGGAAATGCAGCACTTAGTTTATTCTCTCTGGAGCTGTCTTCCTGCACTTCTTCCTGAACGTTTTCCAACCATTTCTCCCACTGCGAACGTTACGACAGTAAATTTGCAAATTATTGGCATTTTTCTTTCACTTGCAAACCCAGTCAAATCCATTGTGATTGCCTACATTTTATAAATCCAATGTCTTTCCCTACGTATTGGGTTCCCAGAAGATTCCGGCCTTTGGGAACCATTTGGCCTTGACGTGGAAGTTGGGTAGATCAGTAATCTGTGCAGCAGCCCCAAGAGTTCGTAGCCCTGATTCCTGTAGTGATGAACAGTGGCATCTGACTTAAGACTTGGCAGTTGTTGCAACAGTGGTCAAGAAGAAATTGCACTCAAGTCCATATTTATTAAAGAAAACCGATACATCATGTATTTTCTGAACCATTTGACCAACACTTGACTAACATAGCAAAGTTTCAAATATTTGTCAGGGACCGGAAATAACAGTTATTTATGAAAACTATAATTGAAAATTTTACTATGAAGGAAAAATCATGCAAATAAATGAAATATACCAATACATTTCTTTTCGCACGGAGAATCAAACTTGGCAATAAACTTTTTTTTGTAATTAAAAAAAAAAAATTAAAAAATAAGAATTTTGTTTTAATGAATTATATTTTAAAAATCCTTTAATAACAATTATTTTTGATTTTTTTCATATTAGTCCACAAATAACAGTTTTATTTCGACTTTTATTTTAGTTGTCCTATGGTAACAATTATTGGTGACTTTTATTCTTTTAGTCATCAATAAAAACCATTCAGTGAATTTTATTTATAAAAGTCATCAATAAACATCATTCAATGAGTTTTATTTTTTAAGTCATCAATAAAAATCATTCAGTGACTTTTATTTATAAAAGTCATCAATAAAAATCATTCCATGACTTTTATTTTTTAAGTCATCAATAAAAATCAGCCATTGACTTTAATTTTTTAAGTCATCAATAAAAATCATTCAGTGACTTTTATTTATAAAAGTCATCAATAAAAATCAGCCAGTGACTTTAATTTTTTGAGTCATCAGTAAAAATCATTCAATGACTTTTGTTTATAAAAGTCATCAATAAAAATCAGTCAGTGACTTTTATTTTTTAAGTCGCAATATAAAAGTCATTTTCATTAATGCATGCAAATGTTATGATTCTTCCAGAAAATAGAATTGTCAAGACAGGTCTTGTTAAGCCGATCAAGAATATATATACATTTCGATATTTAATGAATCCAGTAGTGCAATTAATGAAAATTACTTTTTTATTGCGACTTAAAAAATAAAAGTCACTGAATGATTTTTATTAATGACTTTTATAAATAAAAGTCACTGAATGATTTTTATTGATGACTTAAAAAATAAAAGTCATTGAATGATTTTTATTGATGACTTTTATAAATAAAAGTCACTGAATGATTTTTATTGATGACTTAAAAAATACAAGTCATTGAAAAATTGTTATTGATGACTTTTATAAATAAAAGTCACTGAATGATTTTTTATTAATAACTTTTATAAATAAAAGTCACTGAATGATTTTTTATTAATAACTTTTATTTATAAAAGTCATTGAATGATTTTTATTGATGACTTTTATAAATAAAAGTCACTGAATGATTGTTATTGATGACTTAAAAAATAAAAGTCATTGAATGATTTTTATTGATGACTTTTATAAATAAAAGTCACTGAATGATTTTTATTGATGACTTTTTTAAATAGAAGTCACGAATAATTGTTATCATAGAACAACTAAAATAAAAATCGAAAAACCCGTTTTTTGTGGACTAATAGGAAAAAAATCAAAAATAATTGTTATTATAGGATTTTTAAAATATAAATAAAAAATAACTTTTATTTGTTGAGTCATTAAATAAAAGTCAAAAAATAACTCTTAAACCTTGCTTTTTATAATAAAACTTATAACTGTTACGGTCCCTGATATTTGTATTTTCTTTAGTATTTCTATTAACTTTTGCTTTGGTGACATTTGTTTTTTTTATCGTGAAGAATTTTATATTTTGCTTTTAATTTATTTTGTGAAAAATTTGCCTTATCTGATATGTACCTTTCGAGATATAAGCGGATATGATATCGAGTCTTTATAGGTATGAAAAACTTACGGTCTTTCTAATGTTAATGCATTTCAACTTGCGTTGTTATTGGCTTTGGCAACTTGTTTTGTTGTTAGCAATTTTCTTTACACTATAAACCAATAATTTTCAATTGGCGCAAGTTTAGCCGAAATTAGAGGATTTGATTTCTTCAGTTTGTACAAACTTGAGCCTCTTCTCTTTGTACCATTTCAATACCAAGTTTTGTTAGTAAATAGTTGCAACATTTAGCCAAACAAATCAGAATTTTATGCCAACAAATTTATGTTGTCCCATGTAGACATGAAATCGTTGCTTTTCAGACCGCAACTAAAAATTGATTCTCGGATTACAGTTTTTACAGACTTGACGTCTTTCTTCTTTCATTTTGTATGAAAAGTGCCGGATTTTCATAGCAATGGAGAATAGTTAACTGGGAAGCTGCTTAAAGTCAGTGGTACATTTTGATAGTCGTAAAGCTTTGACGAAGAAGTTGTATTGTATTTGTATTTTTTTTGGTTCTTGTTCGCTGTTAATGGAACTTTATGTGTTTTAAGACATTTTCCTTGGCGAATTTTTTTCAAGATTTCACATTTTAGGTACTATTTTTGACTAAAGACCCACTTTTCTCATTTCTCATATTCCTATAAAATGTTCTAAATGCCATAAACTTGCGTTCATAATCTTAACCCATTTTCGGCCGCTGGTCGATTTTTCGACCAGCCACTTTGAAGGAGAGTAGCTCTGCACTTAGACAGTATATCTTTGAACTTTTGATGCATAAAATAGCTTTGGTCTTTTGGTAACCCCTCGAAATATCAGGTGTACAACTTTGCTTCCGCCGTTTTCCGATAGGTGGCTGTACCGGCTGAGGCTGGTTGAAATACATAGATGGTAATGCCTTTAAAGTGAGTGTGGACAGTGCCTAACGAATTGTCATCGCCGTTTCAGTGACAGTTGTTCTTGTTTTCGTATTATTCACGCTCGAAAATGTCCGTTTATGTGCCCAATTCTCGCCATTTGCGGGAAGTTTTACTTTTCTGTTACAATTCGCAAAAAAATGCAGCTGAAGCGCATCGAATGCTCTCAGAAACTTACGGTGATGCTGCTCTGAGTGAAAGAACGTGTCGGGAGTGGTGTCAACGTTTTAAAAATGGTGATTTCGATGTCGAAGACAAACATGGTGGTGGAAGAGAAAAAACCTTCAAAGATGTAGCGATCTCCTGTGAAACCATCACAGGAGATCGCTACCGAACGCAACTGATGCGCCTTAGTCGCGCGCTAAAAGAAAAGCGGCCACAATATCAAGAGCGACATGACAAAGTCATCCTCCAACACGACAATGCTCGGCCTCACGTCGCAAAAGTGGTCAAAAAGTACCTGGAAACGCTGAAATGGGAAGTCTTGCCCCACCCGCCGTATTCCCCAGATGTCGCCCCTTCTGACTTCCACCTATTCCGTTCGATGGCACACGGCCTGGCAGATCAACATTTTCAATCCTTCGAAGAATTGGAAAAATGGATTGCTTCATGGATAGCGTCAAAAGAGGACTCCTTTTTTCGAGCCGGGATCCGAAAATTGCCGGAAAGATGGGAGAAAGTTGTCGCTAGCGACGGACAATACTTTGAATAATACATCTGTAAGCACTTTTTCGCAATAAAGCTTTTAATTTTGGAAAAAAACGGCGGAAGCAAAGTTGTACACCTGATAATAATTTTGTTTTACAAAGATAAATTTAGAGATGTTGGCGAAGGCACGAAAAAAATCATTTTTTTAGTCATATTTTGAATATTCTGAAAAATATATAACCTTTTCAAATTATTGATTTATTATTGATTATTTACGAAGCCTAAAGACCAAATTACCACAATCAATTGATATCCATAAGATTATGAAAATATTTTTACCTCTCAGCACCGCGTACTTTTCAGTGGTCGAAAAAATTTGTTTTTATTTGAAATTCAATTTTTATTTATTTATAAAAAAATTATGTAAAAACAAAAACAAAAAAAATCCAAAAATATTCTTGATTAAGGTCCTAAATGTAAGTCCTTGAAAGGAATTAAAAAAATATTGGCTATTTCTGGTAGCGGCCGAAAATGGGTTAAAATCAATTCTACTTGAAAGCGAAAAGTGCACTTGAATTTTGCCAACTTAAATGCAATGCAAATTTAACTTTACACCGCATATCGCTTCTGCTGGGGTCGTGTGCATTGCGAATCCATTCAGATCGGCACACAGCGATAGCTGCCGCCCACACTTTAACCTTGCAATTATGGAAATATGCAAATATTGATCCATTTAAAGTGCCACCAAAAACAACAGCAACAACAACAACAACGGCGCATAGCGGTAACGAAGTAACAATTGGTTATTGGAGAAGCCGCAAAGGTCAGTCGCTGCGCGCACCCGACACACCCGCCGCCTCACAGGAAGGTCGAGCGACGCGTCAATGGCAAAAACAATGCTTCGTCGCAGTACGCCATATTAAATTACAATTCCCAAATTGCAACAACAACAACAACCACAATGAACACAAGAAAAACAAGTAGCAGCTGCACTGCACTGCACTGCGTTCGGTGTTTGTTGTGCAGCGGTCGCGTTGGCAATAATCCAACATAACACCAACACAACTGCAACGATAACAACAACAACAAAACCAACTTTGAAAAGCACAAATTGCAGACAAAATGTCAACAACATGGCACAATATGTACGCGTTACGTTTGTCTGTGTGTGTGTATGTGTGTGTGGTTGTTGTGTGTGTGTGTGTGTGTGTATTGCTGGGTGAACTTTGCCGCTGGCGGCAGCGGTTAATAAATCGATTATTAATGCAGCATAATTGAGCGAAATTGCCACACAGCAGCAACGCCGCTGCGCACTGCGCCAACAATGCACAATTAGTGGATTAAAATGTAAAAAACCGGATTTAAGCGAAAAACAGCTGATTAAACGAATTCAACTTACACGGCCGGCGCGCATATCACAGTGGAACTCAATGCCGGTGGACAGCTGCGTGCCCTTGTCGGTGGGGCAGGGACCGCCCTGCAGGTAGCGCAGCTCGGCGCTGGTGCGATTACTGGCCACCAGCGAGGCCAGCGGATAGCCGAGACTCTGCAAAGACAATGAAACAAAACAATGTACAGAATTAATTGAAAAATCATGAAAACTATTTAAAAACTATTGATTACTTAATTTTAGTAAATATAATAACAAATAATATTTTTAAAATGTCGTTTAATTAAATTTAAACATTTTATTTATTTTTAAAATGTCGTTTAATTAAATTTAAAAATTTTATTTTAATAAAAAAAAGGTTAAAAATACGTTTGTTATAAATATATATTTTTTTAATAACTTTATTTATAAGTGATTTAAAAATAGCTAAATAAGATATTTATAAAAAATTTTTTTATAGATAACTATTTAATTAAAAAAATAAATAAATGAAAATAATAATAACTTTTTAAATTAAACCCCAATTTTTATATTTTTTGGAAATTTTTTAGTTATTTCATAATGAGGCAAACATTATTTTGTTTTAATTAAATCATTTTTAAATTAGCAAATTATTCGAAGAAAGTTTTTTATAATTTATTTATTATTTAATTTTTTTATATTTATTATTCTTTATTATTTTTTATCAAAAATTATTATTAATAAAATTTTTTTCAATTTATTTTAGTTATTTATCTACTTTTTATTTATTGATTTAATTTTTTTAATATTTACTTTTTATTTTGGTTTTTATAGAAGAAGAATTTGGCATTCATTCTTTTATTAATATATTATTATTTTATTCAATTTATTTTAATTTATTATCTACTTTTTAATAAAATAAATTTTAACTTTCTCAATATTTATTAATTTTTTATTTTGGTTTTTATGGAAGAAGAATTTGAATTTTCAGAAATATAATATATATAAATAAATATAATATATATATTATATAAATAAATATAATATATATTATAAATATATTTTTTAATAACTTTATTTATAAGTTATTTAAAAATAGCTAAATAAGATATTTATAAAAAAATTATTTTATAAATAACTATTTAATTTAAGCAAAAACTAAATAAATGAAAATAATAATAACTTTTTAAATTAAAGCCAGTTTTTTATTTGTTGGAAATTTTTTAGTTATTTCATAATGAGGCAAACATTATTTTAAATCATTTTTAAATTAGCAAATTATTCGAACAGTTTTTATAATTTATTTATTACTTTATTTTTTATATTTATTATTCTTTATTATTTTTTATCAAAAATTATTGTTAATATAATTGTATTCAATTTATTTTAGTTATTTATCTACTTTTTATTTATTAATTTATCATAATTTTTGTAATATTTACTTTTTATTTTGGTTTTTATAAAAGAAAACTTTGGCATTCATTCTTTTAATAATTCAAATATAATATATTATTTTATTCAATTTTTTTAATTTATTATCTACTTTTTATTTATAATTTTAATTTTCTCAATATTTATTAATTTTTTATTTTGGTTTTTATGGAAGAAGAATTTCGCATTCATTCTTTTCATAAATCAAATATTTCCTTTTACAAATACCATCAATCAGATTTACAACTTTGCAAGACTTTATATTTTTGTATTTCTCCTGTGTTGTTATTTTCAATTCGTGCTCTTTGCCAAGCAATGCAAAATCATTGCATTGAATTTGCATTTTCCTGTTTATGCCAGCTAAAAGTTTTATTTGCTCAGCAACAGAGAGCAACACTACACCACAATGCATTGCCAGCATTAAAATCACGTACAACAACAAAAATTGAACTGTTCATAATTCAGAACAGGCGAACATAATTCTAGACGTAAACAAACGTTTATTGTTGGCCATTCAATTCGAAACCGAACGTGAGTTATACCGAGTCTGCAATTGCAACTCACAGAGCTGCCAGACATGTTGGATGGGATTTTAATGCTAATAACGCAATCAAATCATAATTTGCATTAAAGAGAATGAACCAATATTGTAGCGTAAAATGAAGATATTTCTACATAATCGATGACAAGAACAGTGCTAACACTCGAGTTTTAGAATTGAGTTCAGTACTGGAGTACAAAAATTGAATTCCACTTTCAACTACAAAAAACAATTACAATGAAATACAATCTCAGCATTCGAGTACCATAGATTGAGTCTAAGATTGGAGAGGTAAGAGGACTTCTCCGAGCCGTTTAATACTAAGCGAGGTTTCAGATAGACCGACCCTTTTTCATGCGTCTTTTTCAACTTCTTATTAGAGAAAATTTTACGCTGCCGCCGAGCTGAACCATATTGACACTATTTTCTCCAGAAGTGTAATGCTGCTGTCATATGCCGACGACATTGATATCGTTGGCCTCAACAGCCGTGCCGTATGTTCTACGTACTCCAGTCTGGAGAAAGGATGATCAAAATGGGTCTTGCAGTGAACGAGGACAGGACAAAGTATCTTCTGTCTACACACAAAGAGTCTTGGCATCTTTTACTACACTTCACTGTTTAATTTTTATTTTGTCCTTGTTCTCTCCTCTCGGGAGCATCAGGCTTCACAAGACATTGTCTTCTGTTGGTTACGTTAATTGGTTGTGCTTTTCTACCAGGGTAGATTATTGGCCTGCCGCAGATAGTCCTAAGTGATGGTGCTGCCGAGCTACCGCTGCTCATAGCGCCATCTGCTGTGTAAAGGAGGTGACACAGCAGGATGGTTGGAGACTTCGCTAAGATCGGTTTGGTGCGCTGGTTTCGCTAATGCTCGCTTCTCCTTACAGGCGTCGCTGGTGCAGCGTGCAGCTGTATATTTGTTTTCTTTTTAAAGCCGCAAAGCGTTTGATTGCGCGTAAAATTGCGTGGGAGTGAGGAGGAAGGGATCATCTGAGGGTCGGAATTTTTGAACTGGGGTATGTTGCTGGGATAGAGAATATTTAGAGGACCATGCACCAGGTAGGAGTCGAACTCACGACCTCTGGAATGAAAGGCTGGTGCACTCATGGTAGTCTATCGAAGCTGCTACACTTCACTGTTGGCAGCCGTAATTTTAAAGTAGTGAAGCAGTTTGTCTGTCTCGGTACTAGCATCAACATCATCTCCGTCCTCTTATTTGGTACAAATTCTGGGACGTTGTCGACAACCGATTAAAGCACTTTAAAGGCGTTCGAATGTAAAATGCTCCGCAAGGTCCTTCGGTCCTTTCCTCTCGGGAGATGGAACAACGAGTTGCATGATTTACACAGGAACAGAGGCGCAGCGTAGCATATAGGAAGAAGCTTCGGCAAGGCGAGTCTACGGGACGATGCCCTTAGGTGGATGACGCCGAAGAAGGCGACCACATTTCCATTGGAAGGAGCAATGCATTGGAAGGAAGTGTCGCAGAACCCGACGAGAGATTTCAAACTGGCTCCATCAAGGACAGAACCAGCTAGCGCGCTTGTTTTGGATTCGGCCAAGACCAATAAATGGTTGTAGAGCCAGTTAACCCTAATTCCCAGAAGTGAGCCTCACAGTCTCACTAAAGATTTCAAATGGTGATAAATCCAAAAGATTTTCGATTCCATTAGTTTATGTAATCCTCTAATGGAATGTTAGAATTATATTGCATTTATAAATTTAACATTTTGGACAGTTTTTGTACTTTTTAAACAAATGTTTTCAGTAAGTTAGCTCATATGAGCCTGACAGTCTCACTTCTGGGTTTACGTTACTTTTAAAATTCTGGAAATTAGGGTTAAGTAAGTATTCGAGTACAATAAGTCACTCACAAACCACTGGACTATAAGAAGCAATTCAAAATATGTATGATCGCAGTATTCAAATGCCAAAGACTGAGTCTAAGACTGGAGAATAAAAATGGATTTAACTACTCGAGTTACTGGTGATGAAAGAAAGTTGTCAACTGCCATACTTCACCACATAGTTTGATAAACATAAAAGTATATATGTCCTCATATCCAGATTCTATTATATCTTGTTTGACTAATAAGTAGTCCCAAACTTCATCCAGAGATAAAACAAAATGCTGTAAAAATTCACAAGCAACTAAACAGTACAGTAAATGTTTCGTTGAATCATTTAACACCTCTTGGAAGCAATTATTTTGCCAGCAATACTCACTATGCAACAATTCAACTTGCAAGTTATCAACAAACACGGAATTACAAATTCTTTCAATTCTCACACTTAAAAATTGCATTCACACCCCGAAACACAGAACGAGAAACGAAAAACCTCAGCAAATCGCAGTTTGTTATTCGATGGCAAAATATACAAAAATAACAAACCGCCAACAACCGACAACAGACACAACCAGCCAAAACCAAACCAAAACGAAGGGAAGGGGAGAAACGCAACAGCGTAATAGGGCAACCGCAAGCTTGAAATCGGGCAACCGAATGTTGCACAAACGACATTTCGATAGCTATCGCATGACGGCAGCAACATCGATGCGGCATCCGCTGCCATTACCGCACCGACGAAAGCGTTGCAATGTGTTGCTGTGTTGCTGTGTGGCAGGCGGCGAGCAACTGACAGGAGCAACAAAAGTGCTTCTTTCGGTTTTGTATATTCAATCAGCGTTCGATGTTATTATTGTTGCTGTTCTTGTTGTTGCTGAAGCGATTCAAAATCTTTAATCCGTACAGCTGGCAGCGGGGCAATGAAAATATGCTGACAATGTCAGCGTGTCTTGTATGTCGTTGTAAATGTGTGTGTGTGTGTGTGTGTGTGTGGTTGCCGGGATTTATGCAGCCGGAATACGTTTTCCGTCTTCGATCAGCCTGCAGCCACGCGGCAATGGCAACGGCAACCGTGACCGCCGCTCGTGGCGGCGCTCGTCTTTATCGCATTACCAAAGCACACACAGACGCACACAGCTTTCCGATACACTGTGCCACAACGTGCTGTGGCCATGCGCTGCAATTCGGTTTTACTCTGATTGCACGCGTTTCCTTCATTGTATTTTCTTTTGCGATGCGCCACATAAATATCCCTTTTTATTTATTGGTCAACACATTTGCAAAAAAGTCTACGGCAAAACGTAGGAATTTATGGCTGACTGCTTACTTGCGCCCCGAATCAAATCAATAAATTGAATTGAAATTAGAAATGCTTAACATGACTAGACATTTGGGTGCCCAATTCATGAACAACAACACAATTATTGGGTAAACAATTACAAAACAAATGGAAATACAAAAATAAATTATGAGCAAGTCATAAATTCCAGCCAATGCAGATAAGTAATAAATGCTAATAGAGAAACATTAAACTATTACAGAAGCAAAAACTCTACGTCACGTGTATGTAAAACTTATTTGAAAACTTGTAAAATATACAAAAACATGGATGCATAATAGACATAATTTAGTGTTGTACGGAGATTCTTAATAATAGGTTCTCGATGCTCCGCAACTTCTCATTTTATGCGGTTTGGTGAAAAAGTGCATGAGCCAAAAAATTTTGGGGCTAGAGTGGAGCTAAATGGCGTCGCATCGAGGTCAAAGTTCACAAAAAAGCTGGGAAATTCGACAAATTGCTCCACAGCTGGTCAGCAGTTGCTCTTAGATGGTTAATATCTATGACTGACCCCCACTAGTTTTCTCTACTGAACATTTCTTTCAAACATATTTATACCCCATCTCCAACCCTTAATGGGGCTCCCATACAAAATGGTCGTTTTTACACAATAGGCTCCCACTGCTCCCAGCTTGGCCCCAGACGTATCAAATGTATGACCGACACGCATTTATTTTCCCTTCCGAATGTTTCTTCCAAACATTCCTACCCGCTATTTCAAAGTCTTAAGGGGGCTGCCATACAAAATTGGCCATTTTCTAACCATTGGCTTCCCACTTGTAAATGTAGTAAGCGAGAAAACATCGTATCTCGGAAACTACTGAACCGATTTAAATGATTTATTCCGCGATCGCCAACATTCTTGAGTACAAAAAATACAAAATTAATAAAGGTTCAGAAATTCACCACCAGAGGGCGTCTCCCATACGATCGGAGTTGTGAGGTTGTCAACTTTTGGGTTTCCACAAAGCAATAATCAAAATTTACTGTCGAAACCCCATTAACCTCTCCATTTCGAATATAATTGTAACTTTAGATTAGTTTTAGGTTTGACTGTACATAACGGGTTGATGGCAAGGGGTGGTTTTTAGTCGGTAAGAATTCAACATACACTTGAACACGGGTTCATCTGTATCTTTCGAAGATTTTTCACCTCCTCCGAGAAAAAAAATACAAATATAAAAAATATACATAATTGGCACAACAGCCCATTAACCCATTGCTGCCTAATGGGTAAAATTTTACCCATGAAAATTGATTTTTTTTTTAAATCACAAAAAAGTCAATGTTTGAGATCTCTCAAAACCATTGATAGGGAAGTTAGGGTAAAGATGGAACTACCTTAACCTAGTGAAAGTCACCCTAAAATTTCGCCATCTAGCTAGAGTTACCAGACTCCAAAAATCGTGAATTTTCCGGAGGTGGAAAATGTGGCGAAACGTAGTGGCCTTAGAACTTCACAAATATCTGCTTCCTAACTCACCTGTAAAAAATACAAATTTTGTTCACGTGTTTAGCTGATCACTTCACAAAGTATGGAAAAAAGCTACCATTGCTGCGTAATGGGTACAAAATACCTAATATCTCAGCAACGTGCAGAGATATAAAGCTGAAATAAAATCGTAAATCGTATGGGCGGAACTGGTACCCGGCAGCAATGGGTTAATGAGAATAAGTCTTAGCATCTGCAACCATTTATGTTGTGTGAGTGATTTGTATGTCGTTTCCGAAGGACAAGTTCGAAACTTTAAAGTATACACGCAGTGGTTTAATTGATTTAATTACTTATTTCTTAATTCATTTCTATTTCAGTTCAATGCTGATAAAAAAAATTGGCTAACAAAAATTCAGTCCCATCAAAACTCTAAGGAAAGGACTGAGATAGCCATAGTCACAAGGACTCTGGACACACTGGACACTGGCTAATCGGAACACAAACCATTAGACTAAATGTCAACCCAAGAAACTAACCCTAGAAAGCGTATAGCGTCTCTTTTACCATTGCCCAGCACTCAGTGGAAGAAGGCTAAATACACCAGGACATCAGTTTACACGATGCCTGGCATAGATATCAGCTATAAGATGGATATAGATAAGGACCTGCTCAGATTCATAACGTTGTCCAAATGGCCTGACAACGGGCCAGCTTTTTGGCCTATTTGTAGGATAGAATTTATCCAGCCATTTAAACTAAACCAAACTAAACCTAAAACTCTATTCGTATGGGAGATGTTGCATAGTCGTTAAGAAATGTCAACCAAAACTAAAGCTATGATATTTTAATACAATAGCTCTATTCACAATCTTGTGCATTTGAGATTGCAGATTTGCAATAGCAAACATTTGCCATACATTTTGAGCGGTCGCTTTCTGTTTAGTTTGCAATACTTGTGGCAAAATTCACAAAATTCACAGCAGGAGCATTCGTAGAGATTTACTAAGAAGGGACCTTTCCTTACCTCTATTTCGGTAGCTCCTTGGAGACAGTTTAGCATTTTATTTATTTCATCCTTACTTTATTTTTTTATTTAGTTCATCCCGTTTAGTCTTCTCTTTAATTCTTTCCCATGTTTAACAATTTGTTTCTCGCTTTTTGCTTCTCTTTCTAATAAATAGCTGTAACTTTTGCATTTCGGTGTTGCATTTGCTTAAAAAATATAAACCAAGTGTACTAAGTTCTAAGTGTTGCATATTTACAAGGGTGTAGCAAATGCATCTCTGTGTATTTCGTTAGTGTAGAGTAAAAATATACTATGTACACCACTTTGAATCTATTTCTTTACAATAAATGTAAAAAAAGTATGTGTATACGTATAAAAATTTATTGCTTGATCAAAGTCCAGGACTAACCCCAGGATTCCGGGGTTAAGTGTTCTTTTAATTTTATGCACAAAGAAACACGATACCTCTGTTCCCTTTGAAGTGTGAACTATATAAATTAGTCTTTATTCTTCGTTTTTATTGGTTCTTTTTCTTAGCCAAGGTCAAGCCTCTCCCTAATATAAACCTGAATTCTATGAAAAACTTTACAAGACCATTATGCTACACTCAAAGTAAAAATATTCTTAACCCTTTCGTTATTTTGTTGCCATATGGCAACATGCTACTTTGTGGACGTCTGCATCCTCTATGGTTGCAAGAATACATTTTTTTGTTGGTCTTTAGAATAATTTGACGTTTTAGGAAAAATACGAAATTAATAAACTGAATAATTAAGTTTAGAGAAGAGAAGTATACACGTTTTTTAATGGTATATCTTGACACAGTAAAGGAAGAAGAAGCAGAAAAAATTAGAGAACTTTTTAATTTGACGTTTTCTTTCAATTTAGATACTTTTTTTAATTTTGGCTGAAGTAAATGAAGAAATATTCAAATATTCGTTATGCGTAAAAAGTTTTATGTTTAAGTAATTATTACAGCCACAACGATGTGGTTGCTCTCATAGAAAAACACTCTAAAATACAGGGTCCGACTATAAAAATTAAAAAATTTCTTATGGAATGTTGCTAATATAACCACATAGAAGCCTAAAACGTAAAATTTAAAATTTTAACTTTCCCCAGTAAAAAGCTGTAGCGAAAGGGTTAAGATGGCAAGTAAGGCCAAGTCCAGTTAGTCCGATTCGATTGGGTTGTCTTAATTTAATTCAGTGGGTTAATTTAAATTCAGTAAATTTTCTTTGTTTTTTCTTGACTTTTTACTAGTAAAAATAAAAAACAGCATGATCAACTTTAATATGCAGTATTTTCATACACAAAGAGTGTAGTAACGCTTTATGAATAAAAATATGAAAATAGTTTTACATTCCATCGACCACACATTGCTGTGCAAAAAGCAGCAATTCTCAAATTCTTTTGAATACAAATATTGCATTTTCATATCTTTTGCTTTCCCTTTTCTTGCTGCTCAAAGGCATAACTTCAATCGCCGTCACATCCTGTGCGACAGCAAAATGAACAACACACGAGTGTGTGTGTGTGTGTGTGTGCGTGTGTACGGTATGAAACCTTCAACTAATCAATACTGGACTTTCAGACTTTGTAAATTTATTGAAAAACTTCGTATCGCAACTAGAACGTACGTTGTGTTCGAAAAATGAGATAAGCCAAACTTTTCTTATTATAACAGCGATCTGAATTTTTTATGGCTGCAGCGAGCAACAACAAATCGCACTGCAGACATGCCAGTGAAGTCTGGTGAAGTGAAGTTTGCTTTCATAAAATAACAATAACAAATACGACTGGCTTTGTGAAAGTGAAATAAGAAGTTGCTGAAAAATTCAAGCTGAAGAAAACTTTACACAATTTTTTGTTGGTGTATTTTGCGGATAAATGAAATATTGTGGCTATAGCACAAGCAGCAAAAACGGATGAAGGAGGCGAGCGACTTTTGACAATATGACAACGACAGTCAACGCTTCATTCATTTGTGACAATGTCAACAAGTAACAACTGTGACAGGCAGACAGGCAGACAGACAGGCAGAGCAGGCGGACAGGCCGCGGCGATTGTTCAGTTCCGCGCAATTTCGCTCGCAATGACCAAAACGAATTGTTTACGCAACGATTTTATTATACGTATTGCAAAAAAAAATTCAGGGAAAACAACAATGGCCGGTTGAGTGTTAATCCGCGTCAACGAAATAAATTCGAAAAGTTGCCCGACCCGCACAGGCAGCAAAGAATTTATGAAAACTTTCACTGGCAAAGGCCAGCAGATAAATCACAGAGAGCGCAGAACAAAGCGAGCCATCGTAATCTAAGCGTAATGTGTAAGTCGTCGAAACGTAACAAACAATATAAAATTATAATTTTTCTGGACAAAGCAGCTTATCACGTGACTGTGAAGGACATGAAAAGCGCAAGGCTTTGCATTTTGTTGAAGAAAAAATACTTTTCATGACTTCAAGTGTATTTCATGGCCACACGGGCAGCTGAGCTAAGACAGCTTAAAAAGCGAAAGACAGATATTTTTAAAGTTCAAGGACTGCAAACTATGAAGAAAAGAAGCAGAAGAATAATCTTTATTGGACAATTTTTAAAGGAAAGGAATTTCAGAAATGTTAAATAAAGAAGTTATAGTGTAGGAATAAGGGTAGTGAATAATATTTAACCCTTTGCTGCATAACTTTTCATAGATTTGGAAACTACTCTATTCAGCATTTTACAATCGTTCATTCTTTAGTTGTGTCTTTTATGTTAACCCTCTAGTTCCCAAGTTTTTAATCTTGTTGAAAAAATTACCAGTGATAGTTTTGTGGTGGAGAAACCAGGGACTGTAAATAATTATTATCGCAATATTTTTAATCAAAAAAATCAAGATGACGAAAGCATTGCAGATATAGCATGTAGTGCAATAAAGTGATTGTTTTTGAAAGCAGTTATCAAAAAAGGAATAAAAAAAAATTCTCGATTTTTAGATCTAGAGTATATACATTCATAACATTGGGTGGGTATCAAGAAAAATCGCATTTTTGCATTCATTCCTTTAAAGAAAAAGTTTATAATTCATAGTCGAATTTTTATTTCATGAGCGAAAAGTATTACTCAGAAAATAATTTTCAGAATACAATTTGAAATATTTAACTTACCACATGAGGCTTATTTTTGAATCAAAAACAAAAACTCGTCCCGTCATTTTTATTTTGTGTTGAAAAAAAAAACTGAAAAATAATTCTCATTCTGCAATTGAAAAATAAAACTCACCGCATAAGTTTTATTTTTAACCAAAAAAATAAAACTCAACAAATAATTTTTATTTTCTGATCAAAACAAAAAAATCAACAAATAATTTTTATTCGGTGAGCGGAAAATAAAAATCGAAAAATAAGTTCTATATTTTGATTTTTATATTTAGCTCATAATTTTTACGGTCCCTGGGAGAAACAATGTTTGTTGGGAAAAAAATTGCATGTCAGTAGGAGGCGTGATAGAGGGTGTAGAAAGTAGCAGGCCTACAGGCCTACAGGCCTCCATATGAAGATGTTTCTTTTTAATTAATTTAAATTTTTAATTTTTTTTTAAATATATGTAAACATAAATAACGGGTAACAGTTTCAGTTCTACGTGCAATAGACAATAAATTAAAAGGGGAGGGGGTAAGGCGAGGGGTAGTGTGTCGTGGGGTTGTTTATACACTGCTTTTGGGGGGTGTAGAAACTAGGAAAACTAAAAAAATCGGTATAGGTATATATGTATATATATTTGCGGTTCTTATATTTTTAATGCTTTGTTATCTTTTCACACAGATGTCGATAACTCTACTCCATGAAATAAAGGACTAGGGGAGACTAGTTCTCTCTCATCTACCCCCACGGACAACGCCTTAGTATAAATTTTTGCAGTGATATGATCTTTTTTACATTGCGGTGTATCAAAATGTCGGTACAAATAGAAAAATAATGCTTAAATAGCGAAAAAATATCATCAATGACCGTTAATTATTTACGCTTATCATCCCAAGCAGGCCTACAGACACTCTAGGGGTTGGGTTAGGTAGGAGGAGTGTAACAACGTTTTTTCATAATTTTTTTTATTTTCTCAAAAACACATTAACAGCTACTCACGAATAATTTTTTTAGTTTTATTGAGGCTCACAATTTATTTAAAACAATTTTTGTTTCTCACACAATTTCAAAAATTATTATTTGCTTACTTTCTCACGAAACTTCAACTTTGTCTTACAATTACTGCCGTTGTGCATGTGCCAGCGTTATCTGACAACATTTATTTTATAAAATGGAGATTCCCCTTTCCATACGTGTAAAATCAGCTAAAAAAATCATAAGGTGTAATTTACAGAATTTTTTTAAGCTTAGGATGTCTACAGGCCTTCTTGGGAACTAGAGGGTTAAATCATTGGATTACTAACGGAATTTTGCTAATAACATTGAAAGTATATGCAAAGAGTCGAAAAAGCAAAAAGTGTTTCGATTTGGTGAAAAATTTTGCAATAACCAAAATTATTTCACCAAATTGCCGAAGGTGATATGGCGGTCGCCGTCACTCAGCTATTTAGTGTGCTGGATGACGAGTATACAGTAACGACCGACATAGGTTCGACTCCCCATAGAAGCCAACACTAAAATATAGTTAAAACCTACTTTCCTTTTGGCGGTAGCGTTCTCAGCAGGATATGGCAAATTTCCAAAAAACTTCTTCCATAAATACAGGAATTCAACAAAATTTCATTTCTACCATTAAGACATAACAAGCAACAAGAATGATATGACAAAAATGTATTTTCTTCATGGAAATTAAATCGTGCAGCAAAGGATTAAAATATTAAAATAATATGTTAAACATTTTTTTAATTAAAAAATATAAGGCAAATGAGAAAACAAAATATTTACTTATATGTGAAAGCATTGGTGGCAACAAGGATGCTATAGATGCCGTTATAAAGCCAAAGTCCTTCGGCGCACAGACACACCGAGTACAAGCCTCAAGACAGGAGAAAATGTCCAGAGCCTACAAATTATAACCTAAAATGATGTTCACTGTGCCTCTCTTTTGAAACCAGACGTTGACGACCAAGAAAAGGCCTGAAATGGCCTGCCAGTTCTATGAAGAAACAGAAGGTTCTGCAGATCCCATTAACCCTTTCGCTATTTTGTTGCCGTATGGCAACATGCTACTTTGTGGACGTCTGCATCCTCTATGGTTGCAAGAATACATTTTTTGTTGGTCCTTAGAATAGTTTGAAGTTTTAGGAAAAATACGAAATTTATAAACTGAATATTTAAGTTTAAAGAATAGAAGTAAACACGTTTTTTTAATGATATATCTTGACATAGTAAAGGAAGAAGAAGCAGAAAAATTAGATAACTTTTTAATTTGACGCTTTCTTTCAATTTAGATACCTTTTTTTTAATTTTGGCTGAAGTAAATGAAGAAATATTCAAATTTTCGTTATGCGTAAAAAGCAGGGACCCAAAATAACAGTTATGCATTTTTTAAAATTCGAAAACGTTGCCCATTTTTAAGAGATATTTATAAATGTTGGACAATAACTATTATGAGGGAAAAAATACTTTTTTCGCCATTTCGTAACTATTATTCGTGACAAATATTTTTTTCTGTTGCCTAATAACTATTATCAGCAAGAAATATTTTTTCCATTGCTCGATAACGTTTATTTTTTTAAAAGAATTTTTTCCGTCATCGCATAACTGTTATGAGAGAGATGTTTTTTCCGTTGCCAGTAACTATTGTGAATGGGACATATTTTTTTTACGTTGAGTGGTAACTATTATTTTGCAATATATATTTTTTACGTTGAAAATATCGGCACACAAAGGAAACAGATGTCTGATCGATGACTGCGACTATACTTTTTGTATGGAAATAGGTTCGCTGATCATAAATTCGATGTCAGAGTTGGGTATCCACCACATTTAAGGACTTCGCTAAGTCTTACGCCTTCTACCGGGACGGGTACTGGGCAAGGGGCTGGCACCCACCACCCACACAATACAAAATTTAATCATTGATTCGATTTTAGATTTGCGATTTTTCCAAAAGTGATGGGTGATGGTGTTAGTCTGGCATAAAATTCACGATCAGCGAACTTAATTCCATAGACAATTTACAGTCGCATTCACCGATCAGACATCTCTTTCTTTTGTGTGCCGGTATTTTCAACGTAAAAAATATATATTGCAAAGTAATAGTTATCAGTCAACGTAAAAGAAATATTTCGCATTCATAATAGTTACTGGCAACGGAAAAAATATTTCTCACAAAATAAACGTTACCGAGCAACGTAAAAAATATTTCTCACAAAATAAACGTTACCGAGCAACGTAAAAAATATTTCTCTCTCATAACAGTTATGCGATGACGGAAAAAATTATTTTCAAAAAATAAACGTTATCGAGCAATGGAAAAAATATTTCTTGCTGATAATAGTTATTAGGCAACAGAAAAAAATATTTGTCACGAATAATAGTTATACATAGATGTAAAAATAATTATTTCAAAATAATAATTATAAGTAACAATTAAAATATTTGTTACAGTGAAACAGTTATTTTCCAACTTTTTTCCTATAAACGTTATAACTGTTATGTCCCTGGTAAAAAGTTGTATGTTTAAGTAATTATTACAGCCACAACGATGTGGTTGCTCTCATAGAAAAACACTCTAAAATACAGGGTCCGAGTATAAAAATTAAAAAATTTCTTCTTACGTAAAATTAAAAATTTTAACTTCCCCCAGTAAAAACCTGTAGTGAAAGGGTTAATCTCCTCTGTGATATTTTGCTTAACAACAGACGGTAATTATTCAACAAAGAACATTTCAATTGTTATAATAGTTTACTACTTTTATACAATTATAATTATTATACAGGGTGGCGCAAAAATTGTCACCCAGTGTTCTTTGGCTCTAATAAATCCTTTCTATTCATTCATTCATTCAGTCATAAATAAATTAGAGCCAAAGAACACTGGGTGACAACTTTTGCGTCACCCTGTACTGTCTTTGGTACAACCATCGTTGGCTAGAAGGAGGGCGTGCTGCATGTAGTAGTATGGACACCCATCTTAACACTTTCTTTTTCGAATTTTCACTATTCACTTCACTTCTTATTGCTGTTGCGTCTTCCTTGACTAGCAAATGCTCAGCAAATGCTACGACTACCTAAGGGAGACCTAACAGGTCCCACCATTGAACTCCGAAATTCTAAAACTCTGACTTTTAATCATCGATTCAACTTGTAGACGTCAATAGATCTCCCTGAATAGTGTCAGCAATCAAGCTTTGACATATTCAAAGTTAATTTTAAATCGATATTATTTTTCAGTCAAACATTTATTTGAATTCATTTTTACACATCTCTCCACACTTTCAAAAAGTATGATGCCAATTTTGCATTCGTTTTTGAGCCCACTAAAAATTGCACTGAATATCGCTGGATGGCTAATCCAACTTCATTATGCACCGCAAATATTATTTCATTCACCATAATATTTGATGTCACCATGCATCGCCTTTGCTGACCTTTGGCGCTGAACTTGGCGCACTTTACAAAGCCAAATGCTGATATTGCATGCAATTTGCATAAAATCAGCGATAATCCAGAGAGCGGCAGCTGCACTGTCGCTTATGAAGCCATCCCCAGCCACTTCAATGCCACTTGAAATTCCACACCACATCAATGCGTCGCTGCCGAACGCGCCAAAATTGCGCCGAACACACAGCGGCCACCAAACGAAAAAACCACAACCTCCACGCAGAATAGGTTCGTAGGGCAAAAGTCGAAATTATCGCCATGCATATTGCGGCATTTAGGGTCACGCGCTGCACGCCTCCGTCGGCCATATGACCGGCGCATTGGCGCATACGAAATGCAAAAAATTGCCACAATTTGAACGCGACGTGAATGGAGAGCGGCGCGCTCGCTTACGCCTCGCCAGCTGTCACATCAAGCGGAAGTTTGCGAGTGGCATTTTCAAAACTTTTGCGCGTCATTTGTGCATAAAAAATGCAGCAGTAGCGGCGCTGCGTGCGTGCAGCGGCAACGGCGCCAAATCTTTGGCCGCCTGCGGCATGCGCGCCAACGCCGAAAAGCACACTTAATGCTTGTGCACTTCCGTTTCCGCAATTGGCAATGCCAGTCGAGCGCGAATTTCGAGCTGTCGCCGTGGCGCGGCTGCCAAAAACAGCGGGTGACAAACTTTTCGCATCCGCGCAAGATGTGCGCCTAAGCGACGCAGCGACGCTGCGACTGCAACCTGACATTACAGCGGAATGCTTTTAAATGGGCGGGCGGGCGGGCGTTGGGCGCCCGGATGACGGCGCACATGTATGCGGGCGAGCGCGTCGAGTGTGCGACGGACGTGCTGTCGCTTAGCGCAATTCCTGCACACTCTGCCATCACATTAGCAATTCCCCACTTTGGCTTCGCATGCGGCGCGTATGTGTGTGTGTGTGTGTGCGTGTGCAGCTGCTGCACTCGAGCATGTACCGCCACTCGACGTCTGCGTTTCTTTGTTGGCTACATTTTTTTGTGCCCATTTGCAGTGGTGTGTCCCGGCGGATTTTCAGTGTAAATATGCCAAAGCATACGTGCTTATTTTCATCAAATCAACAATGTTTCGCTGGCGGAAAATTGTGGAAATTGTGAAATTTCAAAAAGCGCCAAATGCACGCGCACGCAGCAACAGCAACCGGCAGCAGCGCTTGCAGCAAAAGCAACCAATGCGGGTCGGTGTGTCGGCGACGCTTTTGGGGCGCTCGAGCGCGCGACTCTGTTAAATTGGATTGAGGAAATTAAATTCACAATTTTATGGTGAGTCGAGTAGTTGCGGCGCGCAACTCGTTTCGTTCGCAAACAGAAGAAGGTGCAAGTCGTATTTTTGTTTCGGCACTTTCCTTTGCTTCCTTTGCCTATTGTGTGCAAAAGTACATGCAGTGAGGTTAGTTGCAACTACAGAGTTGAAAAGTTTAATGTTTGACTTTGAAGTCGGTAGCCACAGTTGCCGTCGGCGTGGAATTATGTAACTGTTGGCAAGGCGAGGGAATGCATAAGCCGTATCGAATTTCAAGCGCACAGCAAATACGCGAACCATGCTTAGGGACAAGGATCTGACAAGAACGTGTGCGGCTTTAAAGCATTTATTGTGCACCTTAAAGTGAGGAATAACTTTTAGATTCAAGCACTAAAGGTCAGTTTATAAGTTACATGAGGGTCTAAGACGATGGGCCCAAGTGTGTCACAGTCAGTCTCGAGCGAGTTAGCCTCATTTCCCAATTATGAAATGTAAGGTTTTAAAATATTTATCAGTGGATCAGGAAATTTCAAACCTACAATGTCTGCAAATATTTATATACAGTGCGTTTCAAAATAAAGTGTTGACCATATCTTTTTAGCTGTAGAAGTTTGCCATGATTTTAATATCAGATTACACAGCACAACAAAAAAAACACTTTTTTTCTGTTGCATGGAGTTTTTCTACTGTTTCTTACTAATTTGGGTGCGCTGATTTCGAATCTATCCTCAGATTTTTTCTAGCAGCTCTAGTTAGTGAGATATAGAATTGGTAAGGGGTATACCAATTCTATATCTCACTAACTCTAATATGCTTTTTTATATGTTACATTTCTGGTCTGAAACACAAGCAAAAAATAAAAAGATTTTGAATTGCTCGAAACAAAAAAAATTAAAAACTTTGCATATTTTGAGGCACCTAATTTTGTAAGGAAATTTCACACATTTTGATGAAAATGACTATGGTACATTTTTGCTATTATTTCGATGCGAATGTGTATTCCGCCAAATAACTTGGCTGTTTTGTATTGCTTGATGTTTCATCTTAAGATATTCATATACTTCGTAACTTGATTTATGAAAAATCTGTACAATTTTCGCCATCAGAAAAAACGCCTTGAAATTCAATATTTTCCTACTTTGAAACCTTATTACAACGCCAATTTAGAACGCATAAAATTGATTAATGCCAAAAAAGATGGCGTGAGATGTTGTAAGTGCAGCGATATAAAAATCATGTCGATAGGATTATCGGTTCGGAAATTACAGTCGAAAATGTGAAAAAAGTCGAGGAAAATTCGTAAAAGTGGCACGCCCATTTTTTGCGAAAACCAGAGCTGTTACATAAAAACGGAGTATGGTTTTGAAATCAGTGCTGAAAAACGATTCAGATTCAGGTAAAAAACTCCATGCAACAGACATGCTGTTGTGCAGTGTTATCTTCTATATTAAAATACCGTTTTGGCATGTGTTTCTGTTTAGTTAGTTGAGTACAAGTTTTCGCTGAAATATCAAGAATTAAAAATTAGTGCTATATTTCAAAAACGTTTCGAAGTAGTGTTTTTGGTAAACCATCCAAAGGCTCCAAAAATGAAACGTCCACAAGTCGCAAAATACACGAAAACATCAGTTTCATTTGTGAGGAAGTGAGTCAGTCGATTTAAAGAGTTCGGAAATGTTGACGACGAGCCACGGAGAGGCAGGAAAAGAACCACTCAGAACAAATTGGATAAGGCGATAGTCCGGATGTTTGATAACACTCCAACTCTTAGCCTGAAACAAGCGAAGGAAAGATTGTCGCAGAAGAGAGTCGAAGTATCAACGGCCACTATCCGACGCAGACTTCTGAAATTGGGCATTCTTCATAGAAGTACCATGTCGAAACCGCTATTGGGTGAAAACATGTGGAAAATCGTCTGAAATGGGCTAGAGAAAATTTGGGGTGGAAACACTAAATTGGACATCTCGAAGTCCATATGCAAACCCAATCGAAAATGTTTGGTCCTTAATGAAGCAAGAGCTTAGAGGAAAAAGAATATCAACAACAAAACAGCTCATTTTGGCATTAAAACGGATTTCGAGAGGGGTTTCTTTGGAGTACACTCCAAAATAAGCCAAAGTTATAGCAAAAGATGCCGAGCTATTACTGACAACAACGGAGACTGGACAAAGTAGTGATAATAATGCGAAAAAGATCTTTGGAAAGCCTTTCAGAAAATATATATAATTCATTACTATACCTTCTTTTGTGAGTTTTATTAGCAACACTTTATTTTGAAACGCACTGTAAATTATAACACCGTGCGACAAAAATTAAAAAAATGTTTCACACCGGAAAAAATCCATATGGGCGTGAAACTAGAGACCAAACATACTAATACTGTGTGCTCAGTTTTTCATTTCTACATCCTTTGTCCTTTTAAAAGGACTTCAAAATTTTGATGGGGATAAAAAATAAAAAAAATATAAAAAATACTTAACTTCGTTAGAATATGGCGATATGTATATCAAATGAAAGAGGAAAGGCTCAAGAATTTAAATAAATTGATTTTTTATCTATTTGTAAAAAAAGGATATGAAAAAGGTCCTTTGAAAATTTTAATCCTTTAAAGCCTTGAAAATTTATATAGAATTTTCTTGAAAAGTACGTATGTTAAAACCCAAAATCTCATTGATCACGTGTTAAAATTTCATTATTCTCGCTTCATTGATTTTGTGTTTTTTTTATTATTTAAAATACTGATTCTCAATTTCTGAATTTCTGATTCTGAATTTTTGTACTTCATTAGAATTGCAGCTTCCACCATATTTTTAATAACTTTCGAACCAATAAATAGTAATGAAATTTTGAATGAGCGCGAGTAACAACTTTAAACTGTAGCAATTCACTTTAGATTCAGTTTTCTGTAAATTCATCAAATAACGCCCCATTCCACTTTCATTCATCAACAGAGTTGCCGCTTCTGGTCTTTTCGGACCAAATTTGGTCAGATTTTTTTACTTTGGTCCGCTGGTCCGCTTAAACAAATTTCGGTCCGTTTTGTGATGTGAATATCTTTTCATTAGTACAAAAAATTTACTTAAAACAATAAAATTGTAATTTGAAAATGAATTTAAAGATATCGCAAATTTTTAATTTGGTCGGTTGGGGTCAGATTTGGTCGGAAGTTTGGTCGGAAAAAAATGTTTCAAGTGGCAACACTGTTCATCAATCCATTCGAAAAAAAGTCTCAATGAAAATTACCGCTAAAATTACCGCACACACACACACACATACCCAGCACAACCAGCCAGTTGCAGCAAGCAATTCCAAGGAAACCCGCCATTGAACTCGCACCACTCGCAGCAGCCAGCAATTTCAACTGAGCCATTGCGCTCGAAAGAGCCTCGCACTGCCTGCATTAGGCTAGAAAATGTGTACAGCAGCGGCAACGACACAAAGTCAGCGCCAAGGCCGATGGATGCTGCACCCACTCGCGTCGTGCACAATTTGTCAGCACGGCTCATTCGCCAATCGATTTTTGTCGTCAACACTGCGGCATTAAGTTGTTCGGCATTCGTCATATGCAAATTTGATGCAGTGGATGCGGCGCCGTCATTCAATTTCGAAAATTTAATTATTCAGCCGCCGCAAATGGAAACTCGTCATTAATGTCGTCATTGTCACTGTTGGCGCCGTCATTGTGATTCATTCATAATTGCTCGCTTGCATAATTGATGTGCATGGCAGTGGAATGGATTCGGCTAAAAATGCAGACAACATGCAAATCGAGCGGATGTCATGCAGCGATGCAACAGCAAATTAAAGTAGCATTGTTGTTAATTAATGCGGCAAAGAGTGTTATGAAAACTGGCCAGCCAGCACAAGGATACAAAGTTAGGCAGCCGAGCAACAAAGAGCGGCTGCGGCTTGCGAACTGAAACTCAACTGAGCGAACAGCACATTTGAGGTTAGAATTATAGCTGACCGAAGCTCAAATCCAAACCACATAGAAGCTGGTCTAATATTTAGCTATGTGTGCGAGTGTATATTTCCACACAGGTACACGCTTGCAAGCACCGCATGAACACTCGACCGAAGTCACCCAAACTGCTGTCCTGCCAAATATTGGTACGAATTGCAAGCGTTGTTGCATTGGCCCCACAAACTGCTTCATGGCAATTCATCACGCCCTCGACACAATGTGCGCACTGCAGTGCTTACCTGCTCCTCTTCTGGCGTTGCTGACGTGGAGTCGACTTTGGCCATGCACGCTGCCGAGCCGCCCGGACAGCCCAGACCGAATTTCGGCACCAGTGGACGGCATACGTTCAGGAAAAACTGCATTCGTTCAGTGAGAAATGCAAGAAAAGGTGAAATTAGAAACGAATTAGGCTGCACTCTATTATTTTTGACAATAACGACCCCGCATCGACCGACGTACCTTTGTCGATTTGCCCACTTGTTGTTCCGTTATTGACGACCAATTAATTTTCGCCTCGTAGTTGGCCGTCGCACTAATCAGTGGCGTCAGATCAACCACCTCCTCGCCGGTGCCGTCCTCCGAGTGCTCCACGTAGACTTTGGCCTGACACGTAATCTGCTCGTGACAGGCCAACGGTGTCTGGTATTGAATTAGCAGTTGGCAATTCGTATTTTCAATTATTTTCGGCTTCAGTGCGACGGCCGTCGCAGCCGAGCCATTGTCCTTGGTCGCATTGTTGGCGCAGACAAACTCGATTTTCGTCGACCAAAATGTCGCTGGCGGCGACTTGTTGTCGTCATTATTGGCGTTCGAGGACGGCTGACATTGGGCGCCGCCGGTGTACAGCAGGTACGGTGAGCCGCTCTGATTGACACGCAGTTGCGAATTGACGGTGCCCAGACTGGTGGATTGCTTCTTCTCTGTGAGACAGGCGCCTGTAAAAATGCAAAAACAATGTTTGGCGATTATTGATGGTAGCTGTGGGATCAATGGTGTAAAATAGTTGCGTTGTTGGCGAATTTCAATGAATATAGTGAAGCAATTAAGTACACTTTGAAGAAGGGATCAGACGAAATTTGAATGGCATTGAGCATTGCGAGTTTAACTTTTGCTTAACTTGAATCGATTGTAAATGTAATGGATTTAGTTTAAGTAGAAGGAAAATAAATAAAAATGTTAATTAGGTTCTTAAGTCATATAAGCAGGGAAAGGATTTTGTGGAAATTGCCTTTTTGTTTGCTGCTAGATAGAGCATTTCTGATTGAAAATGAGCACGAATTAGGTCCTCCTGATTAGAAATATACCACTTTTATTTTGCCTTTTTTTGTCTTAAAAAGGTAGTAGTAGGCCTTTTTCAAGATTTGTCGAGCGCCTCTTTATTTTTCTTTCGTTTTTAATAGTTTCCCCTTTTGTTTCGCAAGAATACCTTGAAACTAAAAAAAAATTAAGTAGCAACATTGCAATATCGTTAACTTATCGATGTTTTTACATTGGTTTCATCATTCTTAACCCTTTACACGGCAATAGCGAGTTTTTTCATCAAATGTTGTTTTTTAGATATAAACCTAAATTTAAAAAAACACGTACTTTTTTATTTTTTAATATACTTAAATTTTGTAAGGTTTTTTTGTAAAAAACATTAAAAATACAAAAAGCAAAAAGCATTAAAATTTGTTTTTTATTTTAATATGTTTAGTTTTAAATGAAAATTTTTAAAGCAATTAATGCGTTTGTTTGTAGCATAGTTCTACTCCGCATTTTTCGCAAAGTGTTTGTGTGTTTTTTATTAATATGCTACTTTTTCCCACTATTAATGCCAGTATTTCAAAAAAGGAACCTTGCATAGTTGTAAAATAGCAAAAAAGAGTCGTTTTGATAATTACTTCCGAAACTGCGGGCAATTTTACGGTTGGTTGCAGATATGCAACTGTACCGTGTAAAGGGTTAAAACAATAGGGGTATTCACACCGAGCTCGTTACTTTGTTAGTTCGGTACTCAGTAGTTTTGTTCGTGTATTTTGTTCGTGTTTGTTCGTGTTCGTGAATCGAACAAAAACAAAATACACGTAGAAAACTACCAAGTACCGAATTAACGAAGTAACGAGCTCGGTGTGAATACCCCTGTTATTTTTTGTTGTGCAGTGGAAAATTTAAAGAAAAAAACATGCCAAAAATAAAAAAGTTCGGTTAGCGCAAAAATTTTATTTATTTTTTTGTGATACAAGTACGGCTTTTATGCTTTTATATGAGAAGTTAAAATATGAATTTAAAATATGTGCCTACATTTCAATTAAAATATCTTAGTTTTAGTTTTTTAACTGTCTTTGAAAACCTTGATGTTCCTTTTCTTTTACAAAAAACGAGGTATAAATATTGTATGTTGCATACGTCAGATGAAATAAAATTATTAAAAAATACATACCCCCGTTCTCCCTTTTTTAGATTTTCTAGTAGTTTTTTCTTATTTTTAAATGCCTGTTTTTGCCTTTTTCACAGTTTTTAGTGCCTTTTTCTGCCTTTTTGGCAGTTTTTAGTGCCTTTCCGTGCCTTTTTCGTTATTTTATTTTGCCTTTTTTATAGGTTTTTAGGTCCTCAAAATCGTTAAAATATAGTTCACAAACTGTGATAAATTTCGTATCCTTTTGTTTTCTTTATCAGAAAGCAACAAATAAGTTACATGAAAAACGCGTTTGTGTCAAACCAAACTCCACCAAAACCGAGGACAATTTTCCAAAACACTTTCTGTAAAATGCAAACTGAATGCTGCAACACACTTTACGCAAAGTTCAAAACAGCAGAAAGGATTTGCAAACTTAAGGATTGCTTTCAACTTTCTAATTAAGCACAGCTTGAAGCAAGAATCAGAGAAAATTAACTGACAAGTCGTTTCGCTGATAGACAAACAGAGGAGCGTTGTGAGGTTAACTTTTATTTGTCTCGATTTGGAAGGATTCCAAGTTTGGCTAAAAAGGAAGGCATTCAAAACGATAATTAGGCTTCTAAGTCTTATAAGACTGTTAATCAGTGGCGGATTCAGAGGGGGAGGGTTTGGGTGTTGAAACCCTCCCTCCCCCCGAAATATTAGGATCGACTTTAAAACTACATACAAATTTAAAGGCATTTTTTGGCATTTTATGAATATTAAAGAATTACTTTTTGAAACCCCCCCGAATTATTTTTCTGAGTCCGCACCTGCTGCTAATAATCCACAAACTGCGGAAAAATTTCAATCATTTTGTTTCTCTACAAAAAGCCACAATACGAGTTAATATAAACTAACCAACTTTACTTGAAAAACACATTTTTGCCAAACCAAACTCCACCAAAACCGACGAATATTTCCCAAAATACTTTCTGTAAAATACAAACTGAATGCTGCAACACACAAAAGTTCAAAATAGCAGAAAAGATTTGCAAACTAAAAGATTGCTTTCAACTTTCCCGGTAGCAACTCTTCGCTCCGGCCACAACACTTCAAGCAAAGCACTAACAACACTCAATTTATTTCAATTGCTTGGATTTGATGGAGTGCCGCTGCTGGCGAATGTGCATTGCAGCCAGGCGCTGCTGTTGCGACGAGCGCCAGCACCTCAATTCAATTTTGATGCTGGCTCCATTGCCGGCTGTGAGCGTAAAACAAAAATGCAAAAACACCGAAATGGTATTTCGGAATCGAAAAGAAATTGACTGCCAGCTAAATTGATAAACGACAATGTGGATTTGTTAGATTTGAAATGGTCGGGCACAGGGCTCGGAGTACCTACACACACACACACACACTCGAGTGGTTGGCGGCGTCCGATCGAAATGGTCGCAAATCGAGTGCAAATAAAGAGTGACTTTGGTCATTTGCCGGTGTGGGCCGACAATCCTGTAGAACACATTCACATACAAACATTCGACTACGAACGTAATTGCGTTGCTGTCAACTCTTGTTAGCAACGCAATACAATACTTGCAGCGACAGCGCGACATATGTCACCAGCCAGCACGCAACTTTGTACAGTTCTGGTAGAGAATTCGACTTAAGCGAAAAGTCATAAAATATCTTGCAGCAAGCAAATTCATTGCAACGCTTGACTGATGGTAAATGTCCACAAGGATGTGCGGCCGTAATAAGCAATAAAGTTGTAAACGCCAACACATATATACACACACACACACACTTGAGCACAGCAGAAAAAATTTCTTTGGCCTGCGGACGAACGAAAGAAATGGCGAAGAAAATTGGTAAAATAAAATTCTATTTGTGGAGGGATAAAATGATAAAAAATATAAATTGAAAAATGTCCTGAACGAGGCTGCGAGTACGCGCGACTGACCTGATCGGACGCACGACCGAGCAAAACACGAAACGCTGCCGCATTCTGATGGAATTGTGCCAGCCATGACTCAGCCACCCGCCAATACACCAACCAGACAGCGAGCATCCATGGAGGAAATTCCATATGCACACACACACACACACACACAACCGCCTAAGTACGTGTGCTGTGTATGAGCGCTGCAGAAAGAGATGCAAAGGGAACTCAATTACACTGTCTGAAGCAACACTGGAGCCGTTGACGTGCTGCAGCCATTTTATTTTGCAGCTAAACACTGACGTCTCGAAGGAAGGCAATTGACAAATGCGATTGATTGCATGAAAATTGTTAAGGTTTTGCTTTCACATGTTTTTCGGAGACGAGACGGGCAGTTGCAGTGTCTCGCTGGGCTGACTCGACTAGGCAAGTAAAGTGTGCACTGGCAATGAGTTGGTTGGCATAAGAAGCGTTGAGCCGATTTGTGAAGATTTTTGTAAAACATTTGAAAGTTTGCAAAACACAAAGGACACTGACATAAATGCTTTGTAATATAAACATCACACTGAACCGAACGGAAATATAATGTGTCTTAAAGTATCCACTACGTTCAAACTGAGATAATTATAATTAAAGTGTTTTGCTTTTTATGAAGTTTTCAATTAGCTTTTACGCACTTAAAATGTGATAGGTAATATGTGATATCGGCCTTGTTAACTAAGCACGTAGTACCGATTTCATTCAGCACACTGTAAAAAAAACCTGTAAAAGTGAATTTTTTTGAATGCTTCTCAGAGAGCGGATTTGGTTGCTTGGAGCTTTTCACGAAAAATTTGAATTCGGTTCGAATGCTCAAAATTTGACTCGATAATAAAAAAAGGGTTTTCCAAGAAGACAATGACCCGAGACGTCGTAGTCACCTCTGCCGCACTTGGAAGTAGGAAAATGGCATTGAGTATTATCTCGAACTGGCTCTTCCAATTTTCAGACGCAAAACAAATCTAAAACGTCTGAGGCGAATAAAGAGTAGAATAGTTTCGAAAAAGCCTAAAACACTTTCTTATAGAACAGAATGGAAGTTTACTCTGCTTCGTGAAGCATTCAAAGTGATTGGAAGCTTTCATTCAATCGCAAAAAATTTTATAATGGCTGGTTTTCCGAGCGTTTGTGAAACTTTCTTCGTACACATTCTTTGAAATCTGACCTATACAACCAATTGACACGTGGGTTTCATGGAATATAAAGGCTGAACTTTATGCAGAAACTGTGGAGACGAGTATGCAGTGGAATCAAGCGAGCATCTATTATGCCATTGCCCATCACTACAGGAACGACGGCTCCGGACCCTTGGAGCCAGGTTCTTCGATGGGTTTACGGAAATAGCTGATGCACGGATTACCTGTAACCTTTCCTCGCCACAACTAAATGGTTCCCTGTAGATCCTTGGCGGATCTACAGGGATCCCAACATATAGGAAAGAACACCGGTATTTTTAAGAATGAAGGGATTCACAATGGACCCAATGGAGTCTCCGAGTGGAAGTGCATGCCGCACACTCCCCTTCTTTAACCTAACCTAAAACTGAGCTGCCCTTGACTTTATACTTGAATGAAAACCAGCTATTATGCCGAACGGTAGCATCTTCATAAATAGCGAAAGAAATGATTTCATTATTTGGTGTTGAATCGAAACTTGAACCCAAAACCCTTTGACTAGAAGCCATCTAAAGTAATTGAATCTAACTAGAAGTAAAAAAATTAAATCAATTGACACTAGAGGAGGTTAAAAGTAAAAAAATCTGCAGTTAACCCTTTCGCTACAGCTTTTTACTGGAGAATGTTAAAAATCCAAATTCTTCGACTTTACGCCCTGTGTGGTCATAGTAAATAACAACGTTCCGTAAAAATTTTTGAAAACAAGTTTTCCTAAATCTGTTTTTTGGGATGTGATATGTGTGATATGGCAACAATTTACTTCAACGGAAATAAAAAAGGCATGGCTACAAAATTTTGTGGCACATTAGATTTTATTGGTTTAAGATTTTTTTCCTTTTACAGTTTGAAACTAAAAGCTTCAATTAAAACAATGTCAGTATTAATTTCGTATTGATCTTGCCAAATAGATCTTCTGGGGGAACGCATTATTTTTATCAAATGCGTCGAGGAAGTTATTTAAAAGATCGGGTTCTTTTAGCTTCTCTAGATCAGATAAGTTTGAGTTTCAAAATTTATTAACATTATCTCGATTTCACTATCCTCAATATTTCTAGGCATCATAGAAAATATTTTCTTTTTAACAAGCAAGCAACACAACAGAATGCTAGATGCCAGCCTTCCATTCAGAGGAACATTTTATGACCCTACAAGTAATTTGTTGCCATATGGCAACAAACAATATTAAAAAAATCGCTGTGGTGGTATAAATTACTCAAGGGGGTCCTCTAGTACAAACGGTGTTTTTTAAAGCTTTTTTTGGGATTTTTTTTTCAGAAACTGCAAATGATAATGAGATAATTCTTCGTATATTTATTCTTTACATATTGAATTATAAAAAAAAAATTGTTTCCACGTGCTACCGCGAACACTGTTGGGGTCCGCCAGCTGAGTACCGGCCATGTTTTTTTTTGTAAGGTGCGTTTGCGCCATCATAACTTTGTCCCTGTTCGTCTGAAATGTAATCCAAATTTTCTCTTAAAAAGCATTACTCCAATTAAAGGATGACCTATAATGAACCCGATCTGATCAAAATTGAACCCGCGGCATCGTTTTAACGTGTTTTTTTTCGAAATTCGCCCTTTTTTTGCTTTAAAAACTCCCCCCAAAAATCGGCTAGTCAATGGAGCGCAATCTCCGTAGGTTAACCCGTGGAGCAAAAAGTTTTGAATACAGCAAAACAAGAATCAAGTGAATCGGTCAATTAGTTTCGACGGAATCATGGCGCAATGGTCAAAAAATGTGTTTTCGAGAAAACCGCGTTTAAAGTTTTAAAACCGCGTTTAAAGTTTTAAAACCGTGTTACCGCGTAGTGAAGGAGACGGATTTGAGGCTCTGTATCTCAGAGACGTTTACGAATTCGACAAAATCCGTTCGTATACTTTCTCTATGATAGTTATACTATAAAAATATGAAATTTAAAAAAAATCGATTTTTTCAAAATTTACAACTAGAGGACCCCCGTAAACATAAAAGTTTTGACTAACAATTGAAAATCAAATATTTCTTTAGCCATTTCAACCATAATTAGTAAGAAAACAAGTTTGAATTAATGTTAAAAATGGAAATTAAAAATCAGTCTTTTTGAACAAAATTTCCACATGGAAAGATAGCATGAAAAAAACGTATATATTTCTTTATTTTAAGGCTAAACATAAGGTTTTCTTTAATTCAAAATACTCTCAAGACTCCAACTTGTACTAAATACCAAAAAAAAATGTTTGATTTCTAGCACCATAAGGCCCAGGAGCCCTCAAAGTTGCAAGTTGCCATATGGCAACAAAATAGCGAAAGGGTTACCAACCGACTAGTTAAAAATTAGTTCATAATGAGTGTTGTTAACGCAAATTAGAATTTAGTTAAAGTTTGATGGTTTGATATCTATTGTGAATAAACGAAATTTCTGTTGGCTGGGGAGTCTGAGTAAAGTTTCGACTGAGTTAGAAATAAGGAAGAAGTTAAAGTTAAGGAAGAACATTTAAAATAATTATTTCTTAAAATGCCTAAAACTATAATACATCAAATCAATTTTTCACATTTCAGTGGCTAAGCTCACTTTACTTCTGAAACCACCTTTTTCGAAAATTATATATATTATGAATATTATTATTATTATTTATTAGAGTAACAATTATAAAAAATTATCACACTTAAAGACTAAAGCGCTGGCTTTCAGGGCCTTTTCCTTGATATTATGAATATATCTCTACTTGCAACTCTTAGTATCTTCTAATCCCCAACAATAAAACTGTACTTATTTTCTTATTATTACAAAGTTTTTTTTCTAAGCGTTGAAACTTAATTTTGTTTAAGCACATTTTGAGAAAAGTTTAAAATGCAAAAGAAGATAACAACATTTAAATGCTTTTGAGGCGCACTTTGAGTTACATACACACATCGATGTGTGGGCGTACATTTGTTTTGTATTTGTATTGTAAAATCACGGTCGTGTGCAATTGACGGGATTTATGCGTTGACAAGCGAAACGGCCATAAATATTTGCCGCCACACGTTCACCCGCGCCCGCTTCCGTGCTCAAACAAAATGCGAGTTTGCTGAAACGTGTGCAGAATTAACAATTAACAGCGTTTCGCATGCGCCAACGGGCTGCCACATCCGACAGCGACGCCAATATTTACGAGCATGCGGCATTCCCGCCCGATGCCGATATTAAAGTCAAACAATTGGCGAAACGGTGGCAAGAAGCGGGCTTGGTAGTTGGATGGTAGGGGGGAGGAAGACAACAAAAACAGAACGACAACGTCGAAACAGCGTAAACTATTGAACGGATATGACGGTTGGTGCGATTGGTGGGACTGGCAGCGGGTGAAATGCAGTCGGCGAGTTGACGGCAAGTGGCGACAGCAGCGCAGACTGTGTACAATTTTCATAGATAAGGCTTAAAGCAGCAGCGGCAGACACAAAAACAACAGCATCAGCGGCAGGAAATACAGCCACAACAACAACAATGGCCGGCAATAGAAATGTGTGAAATGGAAATGTGCGCAGCGGATGCGGTGCGGTGCGCTGGTGTTGGCCATTTACAAGTGGTGGTACATAAATGTACATGTGTGTGTGTGTGTTTCGGTAACTGGCAGCAACAAAAGGCGCGGTTAACATTGCTGCTGCCATGGCCGGAAATGCGATTGTGTGTTCCACTTCCGCTTTAACCAAATGTCCGCTCAAATTATGTTCAACCATGGCTGGCTGGCTGGCTGGGTGGATGACTGGCTGACTGGCTGGCAGTCAGACAGGCGCGAACCTGACTTGAAAGCTAAAATTGAATTTTTGCCATATGCGAAGGCAACCATGTGCTTATGTGTAGCTATGTGTGTGTGTGTAGGTATGTGAAATATTTGGAATTTCGCAAATTCAAAGCGGATTAATTTGGGCGCACATTCGTTCCACACTAATTGGGCATTCAAAACTGGCTGCAACTTTTTTGGTATTTCCATGCATATTGTTTGGTGTTTCCTTGGTTGAATTTCACTACGAAATTTCAAATTCAACACAACGCAACTTGCCTGAAATTATTTATTTCAATTTCATAGCCACACTGTGCCAATAAAGTGTGCGCAACACTGGCCGCCGGACAGACGGTTAGAAGGCGACAGGCGCCGGCCAACGTGTGCACACGGTGCCATGATTTGTGTCGCCTTTCGCCTACTCGCCCGGAAAGCAATAAAAATCAGTCATTTCAGCCATTTTATGGAATGGCCCATTTTCAGATTTTAAAACGAAACTAACTGAGAACGTTTATTTTTCCACTCGAATGCGCTCAAGTAGCAGCAATAGGCACAAAATTGATTGCTCTATAAGTAGGCAGATTATGTGAAAGATTTTCTCAGTTGCAAAAGTTTGTCATTGGCAAATAATAAATTACATGCGTTAAGGATCGAAACCGTTGGAAAACGTGTTGCGCGCAAAATAAAATGAAGCTGCACAAAAAATGGCCACAACGAAGAGTGTTTTTGCCCGATCTGAGTCCTTGGATAATCGTAAAAGACACAGCACATATTCGCGTTCGCTGATTTGGCCTCAATACAAAGCGTCAGAAACTCGAAAAGCGAGGAACAAATGAAATCTTGCTGAAAATTTTTAGAATCATAAAAGGAAAGGATAAGAAGAAGTAAGGAGCTGAAAAGCTTATTGTAACGATTAGGCACTCTGTCGCTGTGAAAATGCATGAATGCTTTTACGGGCATACTTTTAGGCACGCACTTTAGATTACGGCCGGCTTGCTATAATTTCGATATGGCAAGGATGGCTCGCGATGGTGATGGATGTGCGAGAACGATCGAGAGATAGTCCAACTGGAATGTGCGAGAACGATCGAGAGATAGTCCAATCGGAAAATTTGAAAATTGCAATTTTCGTCATTTTTGGAAAGCTATAGCAACAAGTGTGTTGGTTAGATTTTTCAGATTTTACATTTAATCAGTTACGTCAACGTTGGTAATTGCAAAGAGTAACAGAAATTGTATCGGGACCGTCTAGTTTTACAAGAAAAATGATAATAATAGATGTATGTTTTGCATTTGTGCAGTTTTTTTCACTTTTTCATACTGATTGCATACTTTGAGGGATGAATAAAATAAATTTTGTCGAAAAATAGGTGTTTAGACCACTTTTCAAATTGAATCATTTTCTGAGATCGGAAGATATCAGAGGATGTGTTTATATTATTCGATAAAAAAGAATGCTTCTTAAAATATAAAAAAATCCAGGAGCATACTTTCACATACTTTTTAGATATTTTCCTCTAAGTTTTGCCAATTTTCAGGTTTTTAATTTTGAAAAATATTTTAAATTAAAAGTAAAGTAGAAGCCTTTGGCTTTGCAAATTTTGAGAAAACATTGGAAGCGAAAATGCCCACATAAATTTTTAATCTGAAATAATAATTTTGAATTATTTAATTTTAATTAATTGAATTTTATTTTGTTTTAATTTAATTTTTAATTTAATTTAATTTGATTTTTAATTTTAATTTATAATATTGAAAGTTTTAGCAACTTCTTGCTAACCATGAATTAAAATTTTTTTTTATTAAAAAAAAACAGAAAACATGTGTTTTATTTTTTTAAAGTTTCAAATTTGAGCCGCTTTTGCACACACACTAATTAATTTTTTGCACAGATCTTTCGGGGTTTTCTTAGTTGGACTTTTACCTTTCAAACGACATCAAAATCGTTAAATTCTGAGACTATAAATTGCTTGAATTTTTTCAATGGAACGAATCACTGTGCAGCGTTGTATAAATTGGAAAAAAAATCACAACAAATAAAAATGTTCGAGGAATTTTTACTGCGATATGCATTGCGAGTGCCGTGAATGTTTTTCCCAGTAATTGCATTTAAAAGGAATGCGCGTTCGACGCACTTCAACTTATTCTGGCTTGCTCATCAATATTTTCCCGAGAACGAAGAAGAACAACCAAAACAACAGCAACAACGCACATGCAATGCAAATTAAAATGCAACAACTCACTTACCATCATTTTCCATGCAGGGTGTGCCCGCATGCGAGCACACGGCGAACGTGTAGCTTTTATCATCCTTTTGCAACGTGAACGGCTTATCCTGCAAAGGACTCATGTCGAGGCTGCGTCGAGTGCAAAGAAATAAAAAGCAATAATATGAAAAAGACGGCTTGTGTCGGGCGAAATAAATAAAATAAGTATTAAAAGTTGCATATGCTCGCACAGTCGCACATATACACATACACATTGCACTTACATGCATGCAGGCATACATGCATATGCATAATAAGTATGTGTATATGAAGTGCAGGAAATAACAACAAAACCAAAGACATGTACGTACACTTCGTTGCCATGCGTTATGGCAGTGCAGGACGCCAAATTATTACAGGCCAGTGGAGTGATAAATGAGAATTCATACACGCAACCATGAACGCCAATCATTGTGGGATGCGCATTCTGTGGACACCGAGGACGAGAGAGAGAGAGAGAAAAGGAGAAACGAAAACGAGTATAGTGCAGCTGAGCGAACAATTAGAGCTTCGCCAAAAGGCAACAAATTCATATAAAATACATAAATAAGTGGAGTCACAACGCGGCCCATGTTGCGTTATTTAAGTTACAAGAAAAATATGGATGCCGCGTTGCAACAATACGCGCGCATGCTCGCGGCCGCACCTTAACGTCCTTGTCGCAGTAGAAATAAATTATCGAGGAGTAATTATCGGTTGCATTGCATGCGGTATTCGACGTATGTCGCATCAGCAGCTGGCCGTTCTCTATGGTGGGGTTTGCCTGCACGGTGCCGTAGTTGAAGTATCTGCAAAAAAAAGTAGCAAACGAAAAAAGTTATTAATTGCAATCGTTGGCTGGATCAATTACCCCAAAAATATGCCATTATTTGCAAAGGTGAAGCATACTTTTGGGCCAAGTTCACAGCTAAAACGAATATGAAAACTGTTGAAGCTTGACTTACTTCTTTTTGTAGTCCTGAGATTTGAGCACAATAAAGCAAACACTGCTGTCTGCGGGGCACATTGCATTCTCGGCGTACAGTACAGGTTTACAAACATTTATCACAAAAGCGTTGCCGCTACGATCGGTGGTTCTGGAAAAATTAATATAAAATTAATATAAAAAAAATAAATGAAGAATAAATAATCTCTATAAATATTGGTATCAATAAAAACGCAGTATGTATGCAGTATGCAGAAATCAAAACGTTGCAACGTTTCGAAGATATTTCATTTCAATTTCATTAAAAGGTTCCCATATACCCATGTAAAAAAAATGTGCCTGAATGTACATACATATGTTAGTTGATCTCATACAACAAAAAAAGGGAAGTTAAAAATAGAAAATTTAGTCCAAACGAGACAATTTTCCTCTTTTATTTGATATCCATACACTACCGAAAATATTTTTTAAAAAATATTTGAAATGTGTTGTAATTAAAATTTTAAAGCCCTTTAAAAAGGACTTTGGGTCAGAAAATGAGAAACTGACTATGCCAGGTTACTTTATATGACCCCTAGTTTCACGTATATATGTATGTACATTTAAATGGGTCTCGGCAAAAAAAATTTTTTTCCCACGGTGTAATAAATGTAAAGTTGGTGTTTTAACTAAGAGCTTCATAACTTTATAATTTTTCTTTCAATTCTATTAATGTTAGGTTAAATATTTGCTCAAATAATATATGTTTCATATTAAAACCAGAGGAGATAATTTATTTTATCTATGAAACAATCATTCAAAAATGTATAATTTTTGAAAATGGTCAAAAATTAACTTTTTACAACTTTCACCGCCAGTAACTTCCCCAAATCTCATCTAATTTGGACAATCTATATATCGCTGGAAAGGTATTATCTTCTGAACGACGGACAGTTTGTGTTAGTCGGATGAGAGATATGTGCTCATAACTGAAACAACAGGGAAAAATCTGGTTTTTGGAACATTTTTCGAAAACGCTTCTTAAAAAACTTTTTGATTTTCAGTTTCGTGTTTAGCGGACCAAAGTTAGTCTAGAAAACACTTTTATTTTTAGGTGTATTTTTCGTGTCGTGTAGTGTTATTGTTTGGCTATCAGAAAGGTTCGCTATTTTCCGGTTCCAGTAGTTTCTCGCTTGATTGAGGTAAGCACACAATTCGATTGCATATATTTCTGTATGAAATACTATTTTTCTACTTGTTTCACAAAAGTTTACATATGAAATAATGAATGGTCTATGCTTTTTTCGAGTTTTGGGTATATAATTAATAAATTAAAAGACGCAGAATAAAAGGAAAGTGGCACACGCGAATTGTTAACTAGGTTAGTGCATTTTACCCTTATTCCAAGTTTCATTTGATTTTCTAAAAACCTACCACATTCAATTCCATCTTCATTCGGTACACATACATGCATACATACAGGACACAGTTAGCTCTCAACCTACCTATAATTATAATCACTCAGCGACAGCAAATCGTACGTGTGACCAGTGGTTGGATCCTTGACACTGCAGGCATTCGATTTCACCGCATCTGGCGTCGGCAAACAGGCATATGGCGTCTCCAAGGTTATGTAGAACGCACACGCGTCATCGGCCTGCAAAGTGCAAGTCCATTATTGCATTTAAGTTTGCTATAAAAACAAAATCATATCACTACTCACATAGCTGGTCACCAGCGACTGTATTGGATCCAGCGTGTAGTCACAGCCGAGGAACACAAACAATTTGAGTTCGCCCTCGCCACTCGGGCATTTGGCGCCATTCGTAAAACTAAAATACGTCTTGCCGCGGCGATAATTCAGTTGGTGCTGAGTGCCTGCACAGGAAGAGCAGAAAAACACAAATTACCTCAAGTCAACTAAAACGCGAATTTATCGCTGGAGCGGCATACACACCCAGCACATATTCCTTGTCGCCGCGTTTTAGACATGCCGCCACATTGCTTTGCCCGTTGCAGTTGCGCGTCAAGTTGCCGCAAATGTTGAACTCGAATCTGTCACCTTTGTCGCTGGTGGCCAGATGTGCTATATCCGAGTGAAGAGCGCTAAAATCGAACTTGTGACCATAGACTGGCTCAGCTAGATGGCACTCGGTGGTCGAAAAGATCTAAAAATTAATTTAAAAATTTATAAATCGTTAAGGTTCTTCCATTTTTTTTTGCCAATATATGAAAAAATTAGGTTCTTGAAATTTTCAAATTCAAAATTTCATCAAGTTATACAAAATAGGGAACAAGACGAATATCAAGGAAATATTAAAAAACAAAAGATGTCCTTCAAAAACAGCTTAAAACAAATATGTTTATCCGGTCTCTAATAATGGCATTGCCCATTATTTTACAAGTTGGGTCGTTACGTTACGTTAAATTAGAATACGTGAAGTTACGTTAGATTACATAACCGCACTTTTACTGTGATACCAACAGGTCTATTGTGATTGTCGCCTAGGTGCCAAGGTTTTCATTCATTCACTCCCATATACCATTCTAACATCAGATTTTTCATCAGATTCTGTAAATGTTTGACTCGCATAAATGAAACAAGAAAACTGCAACATATGTATAACATTTTATTGATTTTTTAGTTCCTCAAGTTTTGTATTTGCATACGATAAAATATTCAACTTAAAGTTAATTTTTCGGTCATCTGGCACCTGTTCAAAGATTTCACTAAGCACTCCCAAATAGGGATCCTGCGTTCTTTTGTCAGCTTCAACCAGCGACTTTGTACTTTCTGCAAGCTGTAGTAAAACAGCTTGTAAATCTTCGCTACTCGCAGTCACAGTTTTACTATTGTCTCGCTCGAATTCGACTTTTTCTTCGTCGTTTATGTCATTTTTTACGTGATTTGCCCATGTTTCTGGAATGTAGACTTCCACCTGAGATTGCAGCTGGGAATCATTAGAAGCATCGGCACTGCTCATCAGGGTCAACGGTGTCGATTCGACCTCAGAGTCAGTCAGCTTAGCAAATCTAAAATGAAATACTCATTAAATTTCGTTTTCAAAAATTTTGATTTGAAACTATTTAATTAGTTGGTTTTACTTCATACTTTTTTTTACAAGTTCCCCTTGCGGCCAATGATTTCAGCTTAAAATCTTCTCCGTTGGTGGTGTCGTCATAGTCAAAATCTTTCCTCTCCGTAACAAATTTTCTTTTACCACTGAAAGTACACAAATCAACAAAACAATTTATATAACAAACTTGAACAATGCATTGCAAAAAATTTAAAGACAATAATGAAGAGCAATGTGAATGTTTCTTTGCCCCACTTGGTTTGCACTTTCCAAGGCCGGTGTGCCTAAGAGCAACTGTACCACATTCCCGGAATCGTATTTTTAAGAAACATTCTCAAGCATAATATTCGTTTCATTAAAAATTGAACTTACTGCCTTGTTGTAACAAATTCGCTAAGGAACTGCAAACTGCCATAATATTCCCACTCAGGTTGAAAATCTTCAGTTTGGGTTCTCTTGTACTCTTTAACAAAGCGGTCGCGCAGAGTTTTCCATCGTGACTGGCAAGCCAATGCTATAAAAATTCAATGCAAATTATCAACAGAACATTTTTAAATGCATTTACGCTTACTTGGTATTTTTAATGCACGGCTGATTGCGTTCCAAGCCTCAGCTCGTTTTTGTTTGCTTCTGTATTCTATGCGATGTTTTACATAGATTATATCATGCTTTTTTACCTCCGCAATCAGTTTGCCTTCCATATCAAAGTTTAACGCTTCCTCACTAATTACTACTAAAATATTTAAGAGGTTTTAGCGGTTGTAAACACTAAATAAAATTGAATTCGCTGCACTGCGTCGCGTTGATGTGAAACAAGAAAAGCGCAGGATGCCAACAGCTGACAACTATCAATGCGCTTTATGTTTTGGCATCGATATGGCAACGCTGCACACCCAACTGCTGCTCGCTAAAATGAGACTGCATTTACTCCACGAACAGAATTTACAGAAAAAAACGTAGCGTTAACATTTTGCATGAACTATTTGCACAGATCACACTGTATCAACTACTGTTAAATAGTTATTGTTTATTTTGTGTTATTAGGCATCAAGCGTATTTTTTGGCAATGTTGCCAAGTTAGTGAGTGATTTGTCCATTAGATCTGGTGGAATTTTTAACTAAGACACTTAGTGCTTTCTATCTTAGTTAGGGTACTGTTTTCAATGTTAAGACAGTTAAACAAGTTTAACGCTAAGCAAGCATTACAAATTACGTCAAATTTCGCAATGCAAATTTTATAGAATATATTTGGACCTTTTTTAAACCAATTTTTTTTTTAATTTCAATAACAAAACCATACATGTACTATAAACTCATGCACATTTAAATGATTTTGACATTTTGAAAAGCAGATTTTTTTTTATTATAGGATATGTTTTTTACCATGATTCAATACAGAGATTGCGCCTTCCGAGAGAAAATCAATTTGAAGAAAATCAATTTGAATTCCATCAGTACTTTTTAAATTCTTTCATTTTGAACTTACATTTCGCTTCACTCTTTTGAGCAAATATGTGGATTTCTTTATGCTTTAGCCCCTATATATATATGTACTTGCATAACAGTTTAATAAAAGCTTGTATATCTTTACAAAATAAATTTGTAAATTCATATTATTCATTCATATGAATAACACAAAAAAAACAAGTGAATTTCGGGAGCAATTCAATTCAAATTTCGTGCTATGTTTTTATTGGTTGAACATTTTTTTGACCAAAAATATTTTGTTTTGTTAAAATTGTGCCGCTTTTGCTTGTTTGTTTTCTTGTTTTTGTGTTAAATTTAATAAAGAATTTTGAATTTCGAAAGTCCTCGCGTTAAAAGGTGCGTTTAGTAAAAGAATCGCGAAAATATTTACAAAACAAAAAAACGAAAGTCATGCGGTGTGCAGTGGGCCTGTGTACACGAAATAATGAAAACAAAAAAGTGACATGAGTGACGACGTACTTTTCAAATCGAAAATAGAAAAAAAATTTATTCAATAACAAAAAATGAATAAATATTTAGTGTTGCCCCACTGTGTTGCTCTCTCCAAAATTCAATCAACATTTTCAGCCAATAGGAAACAATTTTGTATGACGTCACTGGTGCGGTTTCAAATTTATTTTCTCCCGGAAGGCGCAATCTTCTATTCAATGAATCTTGGTTTTTACTGCAAATGAAGCATAAGATTCGCAAACTGTGATTGAGCGGAGAGATTTTAATTCACTACACTTTGTAATCATCATTTGCTGAATAACACAACCTGCAATATACGATTTTACTTTACGGGTTTCTTTTCTTACACAATCTGGCAGCATTGCTGGAACGAACGCACACAACAACTACGCTGTGTCAAAAACATATGATGCGCGAGAAAAACAAACGAAGTGGAATCGTCGAAACTTTTAAAAACAAACAATTTTACTGACAATGGAATATTTCAGTAATGTTTGTAAAAAGCGATGGCGTTTTCAGCAGTGATAAGCAATTTATCACTGGCTATCAGTATCTTCTTCAGTATCATTTGCAGTCACTTACCAGTGGATCATTGTCGAGGCAGTCGCCGCCGCCAATGAGGACAACAAGCAACAGTAGAAGGACGACCGTTTGGGACACGCGCATTGCAACTTCTATATATTGTATGCGACTTTTGCACTTTACTGTTATGAAATTCACAAATGCACCGTGTGCTCGAACATACGTCAGCCAGCGCAATTAGCACTTTGATATAGCTGTCTGTATTGATTGCAATGTTCTGGCGAACGTTGAAAACAAAGCAGACGCACTGCCAACGCGTTTCACTTGTCGGCTTATTAGAATTTTACTACCTTTTTTATCGGTTCGAAGCCGCACAGAATAATAATTTAAACCAAATACAACAGCGAATAGGTGTTTATTCCAACGTCTTATCAATGCCTAATCAAACGGGCCGATAAGGATTTAACGCGCACTTGATGATTAACGCTTTGTTGTTGGTTGAACTTCAGTAACACTTTTTTTCTGTTTCCTGCTGTTTTCGGACACAAACAAGACGCAAACTAGATCAAACGAAACTCACGCGAAAACTGCAACAGCTACGACAACAAAAGCAATAAAACAGGTGACAGTGGGTGTCAGTTAGTTTGCCGGTTAAGGGTTGAAGGTTTTTCGGCCTTGCTTAGTGCAATTTTTATACGGAGTTGAATCCTGCCTCATAATTTTTTTGTCACTTGCAGATTCACACTTCTCTTTGAACAAAATTTGTACCACAATATAGTTTTTATAAACATATAAAAAGGAGGTTTTTACATCAAAAAACTGTTTGCCAATGTAATTCCTAAAGTACAGTAAAAAGTACAGTACTTTTCGCTTAAAGCGAACTTCGAGGGACTGGGCAAAATGGTTCGTTTTAACCGAAAGTTCGCTTTAAAAGGGGTCCGTAATAAGCGAAAACATATAGCGCGTACTTTTGAAATTGGTTCGCTTTAGGCGGAAAATCGTTTTAAACGGGTTCGTTATAAACGAAAAGTGCTGTATTTACTTTGCTGCTTGCTGCAAACCATTCATTCAATATAGCTTTTCATAACAATAATAAAACAAAATTATTAACATTGAAAGCACTCCGGCAATACATTGTAGATATATATTACATATTTCACGTAGTGAGTTAAAAACACTTGAAAACAATTTTGGAATTTATATTTTATTCAATTGCTATAAGGTACTTCTTTATAAATCTGTTAGGTTGGAGCGCGACCGAATTTTACATTTTCCATTAAGGTAAAACTTGCTTTTCTGCTTACCCAAAAGAAGACTCAAAATATCGGCTTGGTCCTGGCCAATTGCAACCCTGCTTTAATTCAAATTTAGGTCCTATCGCCTCGACTTCTTCACTATAATCGAATCCGCGCTGTTTTCCTCCGCAGCCGTGTCAGCGGCATCTTTAATCACAGCCATTCAATTGTATTCAATTTTTATAAAATACCTTTTTATACAATTTAAAATCTCGTTGACACTGCAAAACGGCTCAAAATGTCCATTCTTGGTCCTTGTCAAATGCAACCCTGATTTGAACCATCATTGACCACAGCTGATAATATACAATAATCAGTGTTTTTCCACTCCGTCATTCTAAACTTCTATACTTTTAAGCATCTGTATAAAGGTTTTTACTTGCATCATGGCCTCCAGCAGCAACAGTGAAATGGAATTGATCCGCAAATCACTAAAATTGCTATATTCTTCGCATCCGAATTCAGCCACGGAGTTGCGCCTAATGCTGGATGAAGCAATTCAACAGCGCTACGGTCCGGAGCAGATGCTCATCAACAAAATTGGCGAGAAGCGGCTGTTGGAAGAGGAATCAAATTTTCCTGGGCGTGCCACCACACCCACACCACAGCAGCAGCCTCAACAACAACAGCAGGAGGCAGAAGAAATCATCAATTTAACAAATTCCCCCGCCAAGACCATATCTGACTCGCCCGACACCATACTGGACTCGGATGATGGCATCAGCGGCGTGGGTGGCGCTGTTGGCAGCACACTCCTCACTGGTGGTGATGAGGATGTCAATCTCAAGGAATTTGGCGATCTCAACTGCTGTGTATGTGGTGAAATGGTATTCACAGCCACGAACAGGCTAATCGAGTGCTCGAAATGCGGCACACTCTACCATCAGGAATGCCACAAGCCGGCCATTACCGATGCGGAGGCGTCCGAGGGACAAGAACACAACTGGCAGTGCGACACCTGCCTAAATAAACCTTCAACCAGCAAAGCGGCTGGCATTGTGTTGTTGACGGACGAGCCTATATCGCTGGTGTCGAAGACCAAATCGTCGGCCACCTCGTCGCGATCGTCGTCAACATCGAATTCGTCGTCACCGTTTGCCGCCAGTATGCAGCATGAGCAACCTTCCACATCTGCGGCGGCAGCAGCATCAACTGCTGCACCTACAACGAGCGCAACAACAACTGCTAGTACGAGTAAACACCATCATAAGAGCTCCAGATCGCACAAGGAGGAACGGCCCTCGTCGAGTAGTTCCAAGTCAGGCTCGTCCAGCAGCGCGGTAAACCCGACCGTCAGTACCAGCGAGAAGAGCTCGCACTCCAAACGCTCACATTCCTCATCCAGCAAATCATCCTCGTCGAAATCATCGTCAAAGCACCACGAGAGCAGCAAGCGCAAACCTAAATGACGAACAAATCAAATGAACAAATGATTTTGCAAATTGTCAGCAAATTTTGCATTGAGGAAACTGTCTTTGAAAATAAAAATCCTTCATAGTAGTTTATATTTGTGAATTTCTACAAGGTAGGCAATTTAAACTGGAAGCATTGTGCGGCCCCGTGATGCATTGTTTTTGGACGATTATTGTAGATATTAAAAGTGTATTTTAATTATACAGGGTAGGCCATTTAAAGTGAAAGCATCGGGCAACTTTATGACTTTTTACAGAGCTACCCGATCGACTAATGACATTCCGCGTTTGAAATGTCGGACGAAGGAAATTAATACTAAAGTAAATCCGATCCAAAGGGTTTACTTTGATTTATACCATGGAACAGTACACTCAACAGTTGGGAACAGTTTTTCAACCATACTTTCAAAATAAGCTCTCAATTGTGAATACTATCCATACTAACCCGAGTATATTTCGATTGAACCCGGCGGTCAGTACCAGCGAGAAGAGCTTGCACTCGTCCTCATCCAGCAAATCATCTTCGTTGAAGTCGGCAACGAAACATCACGAGAGCAGCAAGCGAAAACCTAAATGAAATAGTTTTGTTAATTTTCAGCAAGTTTTGTAACGAGGACACTGTATTTGAAAATAAAAATCGTACATTCTGGTTTATACATATTTGGGAATTTCTATTTTAGAGTTTGAATCGAAATGGTCTGCTACTGATCACCACGTCCCAAAGCCTGCGATGCTCACATTTCCAAAGACTTTGTTCCACCCAAACCATCTCAGTAATTTAAAAATTACTATTTTCGGCACATAGTATTCAGACTATTTAAATTACATCGAAACAACAAACATCTGAGACAATTTTTTATATTGAAACTAGAGCAGTGGAACATTTAAACACATTTGCCGCAATTTAATTCAACAACAAATCAAAAATTATTCACAAAAAAGTTTGTCATATAAAAAGTTCTCATTTGCGAAGGGTGATAATATAGTTGCGTTCCAGCGCCCAGCCGCCGAAGACCAACGCACTATTGGAAATGCTGAAAATAGGGAATTATAAAGAAAGCGATGGACGTAAATGCAACTTAAGCAAATGTCGTATCGGTAGCTCCTATCGCCTCGACTTCTTGACTGTCACCAAAGGCGTGCGCGGGCTGCTGCTGGTGTCGTCCCCACTGGCAATCTTGCGCACCTTGACACGCGTCACCGGCGAGTCCGTGCTGCTTTCCTCCGTAGCCGTGTCAGCATGCCGCCGCGGGTGTGTACCGTTTGCGCGCGCTGCTGAGACGCTGCTGCTGCTGACTTTGGCGGCAGCCTTCTTCTTGCGCTTCACATTCACTACAACATTGGCGTCCATACTAACATCAAGTTCGAAATTAAATTCATAAGTTTTACCAGCGCGCGGATTCGGTGTGGTGTTGTCGTTGATGATGGTCTTGCCGGGGCGGGCGGCGGATGCCGAGCGCGCAAGCGAAATGGCCGGACTGAAGTTGATGTTCGCTTTGGCCGATAATGGTGTGGAGCGTGTGGTGTGTGTGCCGGCAGCGATTTGCGGTGTGCTGCTGGAGCTGGCCAGCGCTTTGGTGCGCTTGTGCTGCGGCGAGTGGCGCGTTGTCTTTGTGGGTGATGGTGAGGGTGTGACTGAGGCTGTGCGACGCCGACGCGGCGGCGTTGGGGTGGCCTTAACTGCTGCTTTGCGTATAGGTGAGCGTTTCGGTGTGATTTTGAGTGTGGGTGACTTTTTGAGTGGTGACAATTTGCGTGGCGATTTTTGAGTGACTGTCGTGGTTTTAGCGCTTGGCTTGGCGCTGGTCTTCAGTGTGGCTTTCTGTGGAGCGGCCTTCGTTGGCTTTTTCTCTTCAAAAATCACATCGTCATCGTCGTCGTCACTGGCACAGTTCTCCATCGACGAATCGTCTTCGACAGCGGCAATGTTCGGTTGTGCTTTAGCTCTTCCCTTGCTGGTTGAGGTTGTCGTGCGATTGTCCGCCTTCGATTTAAATTCGAGATCGCCGCTGTTGGGAACGCGCAGTGCTTTCAGCGCGTTAATGAATATCCCGCGACATTTGTCGTAGTTTGGCTGCTCGTTGTACTTCAGTTTGGCAACGTACTTCATGTACTCCGCGATGGGGCCTAAAAGTCAAAGCATTAGAAACTGCTCGAGTTGTAAATGCCTTCATGTGTTCAACTCACCTGGTACCCCTTTCGGGAATAGGCTCTTCAAACCTACGCCCACGTCCGCCATGAACTCCTCTTTTGCCTTTTGCACTTTAGTGGGTACAGTCAGCAAATTCTGCTTCACCCAAGGCAGCTGCACACCGCACCACTCAATCAGATTGTAGCCCAATATTTCCAAGTCCGCGCGCATTGTGGCCACGCCTTGGTGCGCATCGCGTGATGTGTACTCAATGGTGCCATTGTGCATCTTTTTGGGATCAGGCTTGAATTCCTTGGTAGTGTAGTGCGAAGCTAGTCCGTAGTCCACCAGATATGCTTGTGCACCGCCGCTTTTGCCGTGGCCCAATAGTATGTTGGCCGCCTTCAGGTCGGCGTGAACGTAGCCAGACGCGTGCACGAACTCGTACACGTCTAGCATTTGTAGTGCCAACCGGTAGATGGTGCCCTCGGGAAGGCAGCGCCCGTTCGCCAGGAAGTGCCGCGCAATGTCGCTGCCATAGCGCGGCATCACAATGAAGCGATGTTTCAACCCCTTAATGTCGACCGACCCGTTGCCCACCATGTACGGCATACCAAGCAATTTCAGTCCGCGCTCCCGCTGGAACCGCTGTACGTCCTCCAGACGCGCGTTGCGCATGTAGAAGTGCATCTCTACGAAAAGCGGTCCATTGCCATGCGGTTCCTGCATGAAATTATGTGGAATTAGCGTGATACCACTCGAATTTCATCACACTTCTTCGCATACTCACGCATTTCACGACAAAGTCGTAGTTCTTCTCGCCAGCTCGACACGCTGAGTATATCTCACCGAAGCCGCCCGTACCAATTGACGGCCCGATCCGCCACTGCACCTTGGACAAGTCTGTTAGCACTGTGCCCTCCGCTATTTTCTCGGGCATCGCGTACAACTTGTTTCGCTTGGCGGCGGGCGCTTTTTTCGCCGCCGCTCCACTGCCGCTGGCACCAGCCTTTGTTTTCACAGCGCGCGGCATTTGGTAACTTTTGCCAAAATAATTAATAACAACAAGTAATCTCAAAATTCTCAATAATTCAACAAACGCGCCAATTTCTATGCCAATTTATTTCCCCCTGAATTCACGGCGCTTATTTCAAACCGTTGAAACCTTTTCAACGCTTGTTGTTGTTGGTTTGATGTTTTCCCTTTTGCGTGCAGAGTTTCAGTTTGTTGGAATTTGGTTTGAATTAAGAAAGTGTTGCCAGTGCACGATAATAATATAGACCCAAGCTACATCTCAAAAATATATTTCAGCATTTTATCAACCACAACCTGATTCTTTTGATGACAATATAACCAAAATATATTATTTTAATTGTCTTTACAACTGTTTGCGATGAAGGAGATTATAGACATTGAGTTTTTCTGCTCATTTATTCTTATAGTTTTGTCCTGTGGACATATATGTAATACTTGTATATTGGCACTAAGCTCAAGGTACATTCGCCAACATCACAGTACAGCAATCGTGAAATATGAGCGAGAAATTGTATAAACGAATGTACATTACATATGTAAAAAGTCAGGTGCGGTGAAAATTTACTGGAAATAAATAAAAATTTGTCGAAATTGACTGAAGAGCCTACCTTTTTCTTCAACCGCCCCTGGAGCAGTTTGACAGTTGTTCATGTGTAGAAGTGCACATGTATACACGCATAGAAATACATTCGCAAAATTTCATGTTTTCTGTCTCATCGCTTGTCTCCCTTTGATTTCCGAATGAAAACACATTGTGAAGATAGGTTAGTGCCAATATAGAAGTATTACATATATGCCTGTGGATATTAAAAAAGTTATCAGTGGTTTGTTTGCTAATACATTATTATGGGTGTTCGTATTGAGCCAAATGCGTGATTTGGGTAAAAATTCGGAAAAGTGAAGCCAAATCATACATTTTCAAATACAAACTCAAATTTACGAAAACGACGAAGTAAATGAAATAATATATAAGAATTGAACGCATCACAAAATGAAGGCGCTTTCAAAAGCTTAAAAGGCTGTTTTTCATAGTTTGAAATCACAACAAACGAATACTTCGAATTTAACATTTTTGATTGAAAATTTCTTTTGTTTGAAATTTGTAGAATATTCTTAACATGTTAGGTATGTAATATATTTGTATTCGAATATTGCAGTGTGTTGAAAATAGCTGCTCTGCGAATTGCGGCAAGAGTACATGAGCATTGAGCGTTTGACAGTAGCTGACAAACGAAATGCGTATGAGCAATGTAAACACTTTAAAATTGGTCACTTGAAATCACGAAATTGGGCTCAAAGTAAACGTAAGGTTAGTTTGGTAATTAAGTTATGTTTTTAACTGTGAGTCTAGTTAACCTGGAATAACAAAGCTGTTGTTTTATTGCGCCAAATTGTTTTACCTTTGTTGCGCTTACAAAAGCAATCAAGAACTTATGAGCTGGCCAACATTTATTTAGCATTGCATAGTTATTTTGTTACCATATCCATCAAATTCCTCCCTTTACACCAACCATCATAAATAACAGAAACATTTATTGTTGTTGCAATGCGCGCTCTGCGCAAATTAAAACTTTTATACCATTTACATAAACTAGTAAAAGTATTCATTCCATGTGCTTACATTTTTAAAATCTCTTATTCTAATTTTGTGTTAAAGCGAAATGCAACACTGAGCCTTCCAGCCGTTCGTCCAACGCCACGAAGTTTCTTTTTTCCTCGCGAACGCGTCATTCGTGAAAAAAACTTCAACTCGTTCGGACTGGTCGCCCCGCCGTGAAACGAAAATTTGTAGCGAGCACAAAACTAAATAAAATAGGAAATTGCAGCGAAAATACGAGTTGCAAACTGGAAAATATTGGCGACATTTGTTTGTTATAACTGAAGAAAATTCATTAAATAATTAAAATGGTAATTGGAGGTGGAAATTTGGAAAATCCGATAAAGTGCCGTTGTTGGTAATGGCGCTGCCATTGTGAGAATGCGCGTGCTGTGTGAGGCTAACACGAAAAGAAATCGAAAAAAAGAATAGTGGAAATGGGAATTTCCTCAGCGTTTGTGAAATTGCATGGGCGAAGCAATGTGAACGTCATGGAACGGTTTTCTGCGATTAAAGTTGTGAGACGTCGTTTGTCGAGTGCAATTAAAAGATCGTGTTTAACCTCAATATGCGGCACGGCATTTCCGCCAAACAAACGACAGAATTTATTAGCTCTTGTAATTAATTGAAACTAATAAAAAACTTTACGTATTCTCTTCGAAGGCTGGTGGTAAAGCTGGTAAAGATTCTGGAAAAGCCAAAGCAAAGGCGGTATCGCGTTCCGCTAGAGCGGGGCTTCAGGTAAGCAACAACAAATGCAGCAGCTGTACCGCGCTTGTCAACAATTTTGGCGCCTTTTTCCCGCACAGCATACAGGGTGTCGCTTAGCGGTTGCGCACTGCTATGTTGATGTTTTGCAGTAGGAACTAAATATATGAAGAAATTAGTGATATGAATTTGATTTAAATAATTGCATTTTTCAGTTTCCCGTGGGTCGTATTCATCGTCATCTGAAGAGTCGCACCACGTCACATGGACGCGTCGGCGCCACCGCTGCCGTTTATTCTGCTGCAATCTTGGAATATCTGACCGCTGAGGTAAGTGCTGCACAAAGTTTCGTGTTCATATAAAATTACCGCTGGGTGGAAAATTCCGCTAAAGCATAAAGCGCGCCAAAATGGAGCATAGAAGAAAGCAAAGTGTCGAATAGGTTTCCCTTTGCCGCTTTTCGCGTAGGACAAATATTGTTTTTGTTTAAATTGCGCTCTAATGTGTGTACGTGTGTGTATGCTGTACTGTTTGGCTGTCAGTTTGGCAGTTGCGCTTATTTTCGTGTTTTGTTTTGTGGCGTCATTTGCCCGCCATTTTTAATTTTCCCGTTCGGTGCGTTACATGAAGTGCTGCCTGTCTATTGGAGTAGAAAGCGGTTGGTTGTGGGTTTGCTGTTGTATGTGGTAATGCTGATACTAATTTGGAGTGTAGTACATTTTGTAATTTTCTTCCTATTGTGAAATTACATAAATGGTTTGGGTTGCCAGTAAAATGCCAAATATGCGTCGCCACATTGGGGGAGAATGTTCGTATTTTACCACTGGGCATGAGTGGTTTGTTAGAGTTGGTGGGTTAAATTTCTTAAAATTGCGCCAAAATCTACTAAGCGCAGCCACTAGTAATTCCAATTGGACTTTGAAACAGTGTTGAGAGAAATACACTGTAAGGGTTGCCTTTTCATCCCTCCTAGCCTGTAAAATACATTTGAATACGGTAGTTGCTGTTATAGAAATATACGTATTCTTTTTTCATTTTTAACTAATTACTCATTAATGTTTGTTTCTATTGCAGGTGCTCGAGTTGGCTGGCAATGCATCAAAGGATCTGAAAGTCAAACGTATCACACCGCGTCACTTGCAGTTGGCCATTCGAGGTGACGAAGAATTGGACAGTCTGATCAAAGCTACCATTGCAGGTGGTGGTGTCATTCCACACATTCACAAATCGTTGATTGGCAAAAAGGCAAGTTCCATCTATATGATTTTTTATGAAGTTGTCTTAGGCTAATCAAAAATGGCAGTTTCAGCAACTTTTAGTATTCCATTTGCTACTGTTTGTATAGCATTAAAATTTATTCAAGCTGTTGGCAAGAATCTACCGGCAAATGTCTTTTCCACAGTTGATCTTTCATTGCTGTTTAGTTAACTAGAATTACTAATCAGTTATTTAAATTTTAAATTAATACCAATATTTGCTTTCTTTTCTTTCCCGCTTTCTCCGCATCATGCCACAGGAGGACAATGTACAAGACCCACAGAGGAAAAATACTGTCATTCTGTCCCAAGGGTATTAATTTTAAACTTATTCATAAAATTTTTCTTTTTTAAAACGACAACCACTTATAATAATTTTCGTATTGTTATACAAGTAATATTAATTATCATATAATTTTTTGTCTTAAAAAAAAGCTTAAATGTAAAACAAATATTTTACACGCAAAATAAGAAATTGATGAAAGCATAAAATAAATAAACGAGCAAACAAAATGTAAAATTGTCAAAATTTAGAGAAAAACCAAATACACCAACTGAGTTCTATTGCAAACTGCATTGGTGAATTGGTCAATTTTGCACGTATGGAGTTGGACTAAAAGGAATTTGGATTTTTGTTTTGTAAGAAATAATATAATTGTCAATTTTTTGCAAACAAGCAAATCAAACCACTGGCGGAGAGCATAGATTGAGAAACTTGATTTTTGCGGTGAGAGTAATCAGTTCAAATTTTAGAACTTATTGAACAATAAAATCGTAAGTTCTCTAAAATCCAATTACTTTGTGCATTTTTCCAATAAAATATTTTGATTTGATAAATAATGCCAAGTCCGCATCTAAAGTTTCGTATGCGATGTAGTACTAATCCACAGGTTAGTAGTGCGGAAATGTGACGTATGCACGATTTAGGTGGCAAAACTGAAGTGAACGTCAGAGTAATTCTTGCTGGTGAGACTGGAAGTCAAACATGCGTCGCGGGGTGCTGTTAAAGTTTTAAAACACTGATAATTTGCTCTCAACCTTCAAAATGCTTTTCAACCTTCAAAATAGTTTTTAACTTTATCAAACTAGCTCACATTGAAGCTGTGCACGCCTCCTGCACTATTTCATTCCACATTGCGATATTGTGGGTCCATGGGGCATGGGAAGCAACCGGAGCTTGTGAAAATCATTTCGAATTTTTTAAAACTGCAAGCAATTTGGAATTCATACCGGAAGCTCTACTGCAAGTTTTAATTACTTGATGAATTCGTTTTATTACTACTGTGGAGATATTGTTGCTAGAGCCTGGACTATCTTGTTTGGTTTCTGTTGAAATCATCTTTTTGATACTAATTTTCATCGAGGAAGCCAAAAAATGAAAGCACGCCCTGCTGCAGCGATACACCAACTATTCTTATTTATTATTTATTCATAAAAGACGTGAACACACGTTACGCTTATACATATATGTAAAAGTTCGTACATTCAAGTGTGTATATAATTTGGCATCGAATCTTTTGTTTTACATAAGAAAATTAACATTTTTTTAATGCGACCACTGGAAATCTCAAGTATAAAGGACAGCTATATGATTGATTACATTAAAGTTGGAGGTGGAGGTAACGGCGCTTTAGCCCAGCAGATATGGCACGCTTTTGTGTATGTCGTCACAGCGCTCGTTGAGATCGGTCTGCAGTGAGAAACGCAAATGAAAGTTCAGTATGATAAGATATTAAATCGTTTTCAGCTCACCTCTTCCAGTTCCAAGCAGGCGCCCCACTCCACCAGAGTGATGCGATGATCGTTGTTCGAGTCGCACGATTCGAGGAATGGCGCAATGCACTGCTCCAAGCTGACCAGCGGCGCGCGTATCGGGAAGAGCTCGTGACGCGACACGGAGCGATCGGTGTCGCCGTCCAGGTCACACCACTTCCAAACGGCAGCGTTCGCCCAGCGGCGCGTCATGTTGGTCTCCGCCTCCAGTTCCATTTGCATGTAGTGTTCCGTGAGTTCGTCGCGCTCGGCCAGATCGCGCATCACGTTGAACAGCCAGTCGCGCATGCGACGCGGGAAGTCCTTCATTTCCTCCTCGTTGCACGCCTTCTGCTGATGGCACGGCCCGTAGTAGTCGATGTGCAAGTGGCTGTTGTCCGGATTGAGGCAGCCCTGCGCCTTGGTGTCGCACAGGCAGCGCTGCTGGTAGACGGAGCAATCCGACGGCCAGGTTTCGTTCTTGTTGGTGCAGACGTGGCGACGCGACTCCGGTTCCTCGGGACAGTCGGGTATGCAGACGCATTTGGCATCATTGCCGTTTAGCTGGCAGACGCGCCCAGCGCCGCAGTGCATCTTCTCGCACGGATCAACTGTGATGTAGCGCATTAGCGGAACTAATTTGCAGCTGTTCAACAGAAAACCTACCTTCGACAACGGGGTTCAGTACATTGTTTTGCTGCTCCGCCGCCTCGGCAGCCAATTTAGCAGCAATCTCATTTTCGCGATCCAAGTCATTGTTCTGTAATTTAAATATGAGTTGGTATAAATCAAATTAAGTACTAGAATAGTTTTAGTAAACCAACCAAATTTTTTTCTTCAAGCTGCCGCAGCAGTTCCTCCTCACTCTCGTCAAACTCGGCCAAGTCGTCCAGGTCAAAGTCGTCGCCCAGCGAGTCCAAGCCTTCAGCGCGCAATGGCGCCAGGCACATCAGGCCTGCGAGGAGCAGCAAAACCCACTTCATCGCGTTGAGGTCTACTGTAAGCACAAATACGTTTCGTTACTTTGACTTGGCGCGCAACAATGTTCGATTCGATTCGGCGGCAGCTAAGAAACTTGTGTGGTCGCAAATTTAACTCAAGACTGGAATAAGCCGAGATAAGCTTATTTTAGAAATAAATATGTTCTACATAGATGACCTCGTCTGGCGGTAGTTGTTGTTGTTGGTTATCAGTCTTGAGTGTGCGAGTGCGACAAGTTGCGGTGGCAGTCGCGAGAAGTTCACTTCCTTTATGTTTGTCAGGCCTGCAGATGGCACTTATATGCTCAAATCTACATATATTTCATTTCTGGTATTTCATTTATGGTTCGAAATGGTTTTGTGGAAAAGGTTCTTTAGGAATTTACTGGTTTTACAGTATACACAAAGGCGTTTATGGGTTAAAAGTGCTCAACATCAAACGCTAAGTAGTTGAAATCCTTTGAAGGAAAGGAAAGGCAAAAGAAATTAACTACCAGTTTCTTTATAAAAATGTCATATCTAAGACTCAGACAAAGTTTTACATGAGATGCTAAGCCAAGACGAATCAACAGTAAACAATTGCCTACAGGCAGACATTTCTTTGAAGGATCGCCAACTAGGGAAGGATTGGGTGTACTAAATTGATCGGTTTTAATCTTTTCAGCACTGAACTAACGAAACAGAACACAAACTTGACTTAAGGTACAATGTCACTAAACAACGGCTCCGTTGTTTCTGGTTTTCTAGCTGTTCGAAAAATTATGCGAACTATCATACGGCCACTGGAACCATTGTCTGTGTTATGCAACTAATTTCCGCCAAAGGATCTGTAAATTTATTTGCAGGCTATGGCAATTGAATAGCTGTCGATATATCTTTCTAGATAGCCTGATCTTTCGAGGAGAAATAGGCTTCTGATATAAGTCTAAGTGAGAATAAATCCAGCATTGAGAATCTTTCATACTTTGGGTGCCCGCTTATTTGCAGTTGTGCCTACGTTTCAAGAAGGAAAGACCATGCGATGCCTTAGAATTATGCCAATAAACAAAAAGTATTAACCAGCAATGCTCACAATAATGGTTACATTCTCATATTAAATGCTGTCTTTTAAAAAATTGTGTACAAATTTGAGAAAATGAGCACTTGAAACATTATTGCTTTTCTTGTAAGTATATTAAAATAATAATGTGTTTTAAAACTGAAATCCATGCATATGGTTCAATACCTTAATTTAAATGTAATGTTTATTCATATATTTATTTTCTAAAGTTGTTAACCGCAGTTTTATTTGAACTTAAAATTTGTGTTGTTTAATATTGTTTCCCGATCGTTAAATTTTGCATTTAAAAATATATTTTAAGTAAATTATCATTTTTTAAATGCAATTTTTTTTAAGTCTAAGATTTTTGTCGTTTAATATTGTTTCTCGATCGTTAAATTTTGCATTTGAAAATTTATCAAATTATCAATTTTTTTTAATGCAATTTTATTTAAGTGTAATATTGTTTTTGTTTAATATAATTTCTCGATCGTTAAATTTTGCATCTGAAAATGTATCACATTATGAATTTTTTAAGTTTAATATTTTTGTTGTTTAATATTTTCTCGATCGTTAAATTATGCATTTGAAAATGTATCAAATTATAATTTTTTTTAAATGCAATTTTATTTAACCCATTTTTTACCGCCCCTAGATCCCGTGGACCGATTTTGAAAATGTTCATAACACAGCCTATTTAGAGCTTCCGTATGCCATTTCTGCTTTCAAAAAAATTAAAAAATTTTTTTTTTGGACTGGAGCAGATGTGACTTTTAAGACACGCTGGCGAAATACGTAAGCCAAATTCGCAAAATTACACATTTTTCAAGTTTAAGTTACTGTTTCTTTTTAACTACGCATCGAAAGTAGTTGCAACCAAGGAGAAAGTTGAATATAATGCGATTCCCGTGTTTTTAAGGACACACCAAAATATTTCAAGCTAGAACACGCTTAAAACTTTAGAAAACTGAAAGTTTCATAATTTGTATGTCAACTTTGTTTTTTTGGTAAGCAGTATTAAGTGTTTTATTAAAAACAAAAATTCATTTTGTATTAAAAAAAAAATTTTTTTTAAAAACCTTAAAAAAGATGGTCCTGTTTATACCAGTTTTACACTAAGTGAAACCCTAAAATTCGGAAATAGTTGTTCGCAGTTTGAAAGCCAATGAATGTAGCTTTCCGATAATGTAAAAATATTTAATATGCGTTAGAAACTGTTATTTTCAGAATTTTTCAAAGTTGCCGTGTCTTTAAAGACACGGCGGTAAAAAATGGGTTAAGTTTACGATTTTTGTTGTTTTATATTGTTTCTCGATCGTTAAATTTTGCATTTGAAAATGTATCAAATTATAATTTTTTTAAATGCAATTTTATCTAAGTTTAAGATTTTTGTTGTTTAATATTGTTTCTCGATCGTTCAATTTTGCATCTGAAAATGTATCACATTATCAATTTTTTTATATGCAATTTTATTTAAGTTTTAGTCCTTTTAAGTAAATTATCATATTTTTTTAATGCAATTTTATTTAAGTTTAATATATTTGTTGTTTAATACTGTTTCTCGATCGCTAATTTTTGCATTCGGAAATGTTTGTGTGTTTTGTATTTTGAGCGTGACATCTTAAAATGACGTGACATCTGCAATTATTTAGTTGTATTGATTTGCGTTATTTTGCTGTATAGAATACTAGCATTAATCTGACAAATTTTAATCTAAAATAAGTATGAACCGTAGGTCTTGAAATTATTGCTCCTCACTAATACTGCGACATGGTCCACAACCTAAGGTTCGGTGCTAAAGTTCCTTTTGTGAACACATTTGGAAAGCGTTTTTCGCAATTAAGGAGTTTACAATATTTGACAAATTGATGTTTAGCTAGCATTTATATGTGTATGTGTGTGTGTGTGTTTCAGAGCGCACATTCAACAGTGGCCTTATCAACACTGGCTTATCTCCAGCTTCCGTTTGAGTTTCAAACGAAATCAGTTTCTCCGTGACCGCCATTAGCGTTGCTACAATATGTGGCCGACTTTTATTTGTTGTTTTGTTTTTTTGCTTAACTACATACATATGTAGAAGAGGATTCGCCTTGGTTTGTTTTGTGAAATCTCTTGAACGTACATATGTATGACGTGTATGTGTTATGTAGTGTTTGTAGAAATTCGAATCGCAGCTTGCGCGCATTTAGAGCACATTTTTCGTGTTCCCAATGAGGTGTCGCTTGTTTCAGTGCTGCTGCTGGAGATTAATTGCAAAATTTCATCTCTAAAGGCGCCTAAATGTGTATACGCGTATATATAAAATATATATGATTCTGAGTGCGTTTGTGTAGGTTGCTGGTGTTTAATTGCGCAATCGGCCATTGTGCGATATTATGCACATTGCAGCGTTTCATTGCTCATCCACATGTGCAGCTCGAACCTAAGTATATGGAATAAATTGTGCGAAAAGATGCAGAGCAGTGTGTGCCTGCAGCACATATATACATAACTGCAGTTGCATTATATGATAATATATACAGCTAATATTTAGTGTGCTTGTACCAATTTTTAATGCTTGTTGAATTTTTATTGATTACAGGAATTCGTCATGTCAGGCAATGCGTGGGGTATGAAGTTGTAGCATTTCCTCTCTGCATCCGAGGCACACACATATCTTTTTTGCATGTGTGTTTAGTGCATGCTCCATGCACACATGTTTATATGCAAAAATACTAATTATAGCTTACAAGATTTTTTTACAGTTCAACTTGCTGACAGCATTTTCATTCGTACGTCAGTTCGCTCAAAGATCATTTCTTATAAAGACCGAAAGACGCTTCTTCAGATGTGTGTTTCAGACGGCATGCGGTGTGAATCTTATAAAAACGATACCTTCAATTGTATTTCTCGCAATCTGTGTAGAATTTGTAGCAGTGATTTCTTTGCAAAATCAATTTGCATTGATTGAAATTGACGAGAAATTGATTCACAATTTCAATTCAAAAAATGTGAGCACAGACAGAAGGACTGAGGGAATACGAAATTTCTTTAAGTTTTAATATAATTATTTATAATTATGTTTCATACAAACAATTAAATAAAAAACACCAATTAGAGAAAAGCTTTTTGTTCCCTGAAACTTTTTGAACTGCAATGTTGTGATGCTAAAAGTCAGGATGTGTTTATATTCTGTAATTGTTTTTATATATAATTTTACCGTAAGACGCAGCTAGTTTTGAAAATATGTCTCCGTCTTACAATTGCAGTCAACACTACTCAATGGTGTACACAGGATTTCTTTTTTGGGGTTCCGTACACAAGTTTCGAGCCCAGTTCCTTTTAAAACCATATCTGCCACCAACAATTTTTGTAACAAACAGATATTTGAGACAGCGGCAGTAGCTCCGAAGAACTGAAGAATTGCTATGTAAAATGGCAAAGTTCGGAGATCGGTCTGTGGCCACCGTGGCCCAAGTGTAGGTTCACAAGATAGAGTCTTGGGGTTAAAAACCACCTAGAAGAAACTTCTATCAAGCTATGCTTGTAAAATGGCACCTCTTGTTCAGTGATTTATGTGGCCTTTGCAGCTTTTTGGGGTATAGGTTCCTTTGTAGTCTGAGCAACGCAGGAGAAGCTGAACCTCTTCGGATATGCGGAACTTCAGCAAAAAAATTCATTAATTGAATTGACAAGTTGGATATTCCTAAGCGAACATGAAGGGACTCACAATGGGCCTTCTTCAGGCTTTTGAGTGAGGCTTTTCACAACCTAACCTAACTCTCAATAAAGTCATTTTCCATTCTGTGTTAATTAAAAACAAAAATACCAAGTGTCATCCCTACGCGATGTACTCTATGTAAACATGAAATCATCAAATATGTATTTATGTATGTATAAAAAATTCATCGGCCAAAAATGTGTGTGTATGCGTTGCGTGTGAAAACTTTGCAGCTTGTCTGTGTTCTAAATATTAATTGAAACAAACCGCATACAAATTGTGTGTGTGTTCGTATGTAATACATGTATGAGCCATATGCAAGGAACATATGTCATTGTTATTTTCTGAACTAACAACTTCTAAACAATAAATTTCTTTATTGAGACTGTGGCTTTGCAATTGTGCCTGAAACATTTTTCGTTCACAGGGCAGAGCTCTAATGTTATGCACATTTACACAATAAAATATTTAAAAGTCACTATTGATGACGCGTTTGTAAACAAATTTTTATAGTTTCTTCCAGCCTTTAATTCCAGAGCTGTATGAATAGAAAAATCAAATGAAAGAGACTTCTAGTCAAATCTTGGACTATGAAGCAGAGTAAAAATTGTCATTCATTATCAGTTGAAAATATTCACTCTGCTTATTCGTACTGGATTTGACTAGAGATCTCTTAACTTTGGGAGTCTCCTGTTCTAAATTAGTATTGCTTTGTGTTGATTTCAGTAACCATACTTTAGACTTTTAGTAGTCGAAAAAAGTTTGATATCGAATTGAACGTGTGATACCTTATAGCAGTTGTCTTGAATTTTAGTTATTAACAACAACGAAAACATATCACAGCTGTGGATTTTTTGTGCTATCAATTTGCGAAATGTAACTTTTGTTTGATTTGTTAGCGTTTTATTGGCGATGCAAAGCAATTCATTGAACTTGAACTGTCGCAAATATATCAACAAATATGCGCAGAGTTTTTTAAGCTGAGCTGGTAGTTTTGCCAATTGAATGCACCATGGAATAGTGCAATAACTGCAACAACAACAACAACATCCGTAACAACAATGTTGTAGCTTAAATGAAAGCCAACGACCAAGTAATTTGGCGCAATTATTGTCGGAATGTGCCACTGTGTAGGCCGTCGTGCGCTGAACGTGTAAAATGATCCTTTGCAATTGGGCTACTTGCAACTTTTGGGGCGTCATGCAACGTGATGACCGCATACGTGCAACCATACCAAGACGCTCCAGCAGCCAGAAGGCTGCTTTGTTTCGGTACTTACTCGACGTCAGCCAAAAATAAAATTTTAACTCCGTCCAATGGGATATTATGAAAAAAATTCGAAACGCCGCGCAAGGAAAACAAACACAAAACGAGACCTAACCCAAAAAAAAAAACAGCAAATAATCAACTACAGGAACTGTGCCGCACTCTGTATGAGTAGAACGAATGAACCGAACAACACGAGCAACGCCAGGCAACTGATCTGAACGAAAATGACCACAGCCGCACAAACGACCCAACGAATTCCAGATACAGATAGAAACAGAGCGGAAAGCGTTGGCTGGCTGGCTGGATTTCAGGCGTGCACACATGCATAGGCGCCCATGTACGTATGTATGTGTGTTTCGATCGGAAGGGGCACATGTGGCTGCGCAAGATGTGTTCGTCTCAGCGTCCCATACGAATTTGATTTGTGCACTCTACACTTGGAAACGGCCGCCTATAAACATTAATTTGTTTGGGTTGAGATGTGTTTTGCTTAGCAAGGAGGTTTCAAAGACTTTCTTACAAACCTCGCACACATTTTTGTTTAATTTCGAAGGGAATGTCAACGAAGCGCGCTGAGTAGAGCAACAAATACGTTAACTTTAGCAATTTCAGTTGCCTTAGACAATAGAATTGATTAGGGTAAACTGCACTGAGACCAGGATTGATCTATTGTGCCCCCTACAAATGTTAGAGTACATCCCCTAGACCTACCGCCCTAGTGAAACTTAGTAACTCGCGAGGGTCTAGGTGTTTGACGTCCTCTTCTGCAAGCCATAACTGGCCCAGGTAACGCAACCTGCTGCGACAAGCCGCATTACAGTGCGTTATGATGTGTTTGGGAGTCTCCTCTGCTGTTTCGCAGTCTACAGACGCTTACCTGTTCTATCCCGATTGTATGCATGTGTTTCCTCAATCTGCAATGCCCAGTTAGAAGACCTGTCTAAGCTGGTTTCTCCTTACTTTGAGGCATTCTTCACTCTATTTGGGGTTATAATCTTTGATGAAGAATTTCGATTGCCTGAGACCGGGGGCGCTAGTCCAGTGTTCTGTGTTCCTGGTCCTTTCCTCAAGTCTCAGTGACTCCGTTATGGCGCTTTTGCCCAGCCCAATAAAGGGTTCAGGCGGTTCTAGCGAGGCTGTCCGCTTCCTCGTTTCCTTCGATCCCTCTGTGTCCAGGAACCCAGAGGATCTTCACCTGGTTGCATTTGCCCAGTGCCTTACAATCTTTATGATCTAACTTGGTCCTCTGATTTTTCAGCGTGTAGCGCATTTCATGTGCGTTGTCGATTGCTTCCATTACTTACTTCTGCTCCCTCACATTCGTGGAGGGTCAGTCAAGAACAAAGCTTCGGCAGATTGCTACTGTTTACTGCAGCTTTTGTTGTTGTACCCGCTGGTGACGTTGCCTGCTCACAATTTGACGATAAATAACGACAGTTTTCATTTTATGCTTTTAAAAGAAATCTTTATTTACACTTTACACACAATTTTCGTACTAAACGTTTTGCACATTACCCAAATGATGCTTTAACATCGAACGCATATAACAGCAAACTTACCAATGGCCGCGCGCAGTCGTTGTTGGCGCGCACGCTGACGCTGCAAGTGTTGGCTCGTTCATGCGCAGTGTCGCGTAAAATAAGATGAGAACGTTAGAAATGCATGGCTGTAATTTTAGAAAGAACTAAGACCTCAACTACTTTAGAGCGAACATAAGGTGATACCTATGAAAGCGGCATACATACACGTTATCTATTACCGAAAACCTACTTGTACCGTACTGGCTTAAACTGCAATAACTAAATACTTAAATGTGTTGTGGTTTTTGCTGCTTGCTGGCGGTTACCTGCTGGTTGAACTGTGGCACTTGTAACAATAAATGCGTAGGATTGTTAACTTTTTTAACGATTTTATTTCTCATTTAAAATTTAGTTGGTAAATTACCTGATTAATAACTATGTACTCTAAACGGCTATTATAGCAAACCTAAGACAATACCGTTAGACCGTATATTGCATGTGTATGTGAACGGAGACAGAATTTCAGAATGCTTATGCTCACAAACATAGGCTCAAACGAGCATACATACATACATATGCGGCATTGGCGCGTGCCGTACTTATTTAGAATTAACTACTTAGAGTGGTGTGGACTTTTATTTTAGTTCCGATTTTGTTTGAATCGTATTGCGGACAAGCTCTTTTTGTGGTAGACATATTAACTTATATCGTATAACGTAAGCTTGATTATTTGATTAATCGTGTAAAGTAGGCATTCTCCTATACAATCATACAGTATATAGAATTTAGGAAATGTTTTGTTCACATTAAATACGTAGAGCTAAATTTTTTGTTTTTCATTTGCATAAATATAGCAAAGTTTCCATACGTACATACATGTCTCGAGCCAATATTGAAATACAAATTCAAATCAAATTTAATATAAATTTCCAAGAATAGACGTTTAGTTGTATTAGGCATAGGCGGCTGGCTTACAAATAATATATATTCGTATAATTTTTGATTTTCTTCAAACTTAAATAAACTCTATGCAAGATGCTTACATTGAAAACTAACAATTGTGGGCACCGGCGAGAATGTGTGAGACAATACGGGTATTGGAGGGGGATAAACAATGAACATACATAAGTGCCTGTTTTAAAAAGCTGAACGCGTCCTTAGACCCGAATATGTCATATATTATAGCAAATAAACTACAAACATCGTCGTCGCTTTCATCTTAACCCTTTCGCTACAGATTTTTACTGGGGAAAATTAAAATTTTAAATTTTAAGTCTTAGGCTTCTATGTGTTTGTATTAGCAACATTGAAAAAAAGGTCAAATTAAAAAGTTATCTAATTTTTCTGCTTCTTCTTCCTTTACTATGTCAAGATATACCATTAAAAAAACGTGTATACTTCTCTTCTTTAAACTTAAATATTCAGTTTATTAATTTCGTATTTTTCCTAAAACTTCAAACTATTCTAAAGACCAAAACAAAAATGTATTCTTGCAACCATAGAGGATGCAGACGTCCACAAAGTAGCATGTTGCCATATGGCAACAAAAAAGCGAAAGGGTTAAAGAACTCCTATAAGTTCAAAGCGTCTTCATACCACTTAAACTCAGTGCATTTCTAGCGAATGAACTTATAGCTGTCAATACTTTTGTCAAGACTAAACCAAATGCTTGTTGTTAATTGGGAAAGTTCTGCACGAATTACTTGTAATAATAATGTTAAAGAAAAAATAAAAATGATGTAAAACGTTATGTTTAAAAGACAATTTCATTCGATTTCGAAAAGGGGTTGGACAACAACGCCCAATCACACAGTCTCAGCCGGTTTTAGTTTGTTTGCAACCGATTTTTTGCTGTCAATTTTTTGTGAATACATATTTGAGTTTCATAAAAGTTCCACATAATATCGTAAATACTTCACTAAAAGTAATCGTATATTTTTGCGGTATAAAATTCCTCCACATTACAATCTAACGATAAAATAATTGCAACTTGTACAATTCTCAATTATAACATTCAGTTTGATATATGAATAAATATGGAAATCGCTGCTACAGCTCGGCACACACTTTGGCGACCTGCTCGTGGCCGCTCCTACTGTCAACATACATACAGACGTATAATTCCTTAAATGTAATCCATAAGTATATTGAATGCGTATAAGATGAAAGATAGATAATTGTCCTGTTTGTGTGCTAACATAGGTAGTGGTGTGATAGCCACAATACGTATACCACCCGGGGGTTCAATATTTAAGTTTTTTCTTAACTTGATCTTGTTGCACATACCTAAATTAAAGAGAATTTCAGATAAAGATTAAATGTACCGATAAAGCAGCTGCTGAATTTTCATGATACACAGTGAGAATGCATAGAGTTAATTTTGATTGTGCTAGATTTAAACTACAGCTAGAGAGGCAATATTGCTTTCATACATAAATAGGCCAACTTGAAATTATGTGCTAAGTTATAGTGCAGAGGAATTGAAATCAAGTGCACGGACCAATACATACCTCCCAGGGGCAGTCGAAGACATCTCGCTTTATCGTCTGTACTTGGCAACCGACGCGGCGCCATTCGATATGGGCTTCGGCATTCCTCCCGGGCCGGTGGGAACAGGTGGTCCACTACCAGGCGGTTTGTTGTTAGCATTGTAGGCGCCGTAAGGGCCAGCGGGAGGCTGTCCGTTGTTGGCTGAAGTAGCAAAAAACATAAATTAGTATAGTTTGCTGCTGTTGACTGTGCGCACTGCAGTACCATAGTTATTGGGCGGCGCGCTGTACGGGTTCATGCGATTTGCATTTGTTGCGCCATGCTTGGTGGGACCGCCGCCGTAGTTCTGCTGGTAGCCAGTACCGAAGTTGTTGGGCGGCGCCTGCTGCGGTGGCGGTTGTGCTGGCGCATTTGGCGCCACACCAGGCGGTGGCACCGGCGCCGCATTCCAGTTGGCAGCCGGCGGTGGCACGGCACCTGGTGGTCCGACAGGGGGCTGTGGTCCCGGCAGCGGCGGACAGCCCCACTGATTCGGGTACCAATTTGGCGGTGGCGCCGCACCGGCTGGTGGTGGTGGCGGGCCAGCATGCCAGCCGTTCGGTGCTGGCGGATAGTTCCAGGTGTTCATCTGCGGTGGTGGCGGTTGCTGGTAGGGATTGACGCCGTACTGTGGCGGCACCGCTGGTGGCGGCGGACCCCAGTAGTTGTAGTTCGGCGGCATGGGACCGGGATTCACAGGTGGCGGCTGTTGATAGGGTGGCATGGCTTGCTGCGGTGGCGGTGGCCGGTAGCCAGGCGGCGGCGGTCCAACCGGTTTGGTCGCCACCGGTGGTGGTTTGCCTTGGTTGGCGTTATTGGATGCGGCGGCATCGTTCGCATTATTTTGGCGCTGCTGCTTTTCTTGGTTGTAAACCGATTTCTTTACATCCACAATGACGTATTTGATGGAGTGATTCTTTTGCACTGCAAGACATAACAACGCAAATATTACAGACATGTTTTTAGGATATCCAATGCTACAAACGTACGAATGGCTTTATCGACGGCGTCGTAGTCGTCGAATTCAATAAAAGCGAAACCTCGTCGCTTTCCCGTGGTCTTATCGGTGAGGATCTTCACAGAGACGACATTGCCAAATTGCGAGAAATACTCCTTGAGGCACTCTTCGTCATGATTGTCCTTCAGGCCGCCCACAAAAAGCTTTTTGACGGAAATGTTTGTCTCCCGCGATTCGCGCTCCGGCCGCGGCAGTGCGCGTTTCGCCTCAACAGTTCTGCAAAAGAGCCATTACTTAATATCAATAAGCTTTATATCTTGTTAACATATCCAATCAATAAAAAATGGGCCTCGTCGTTAAAGATGATAAAAACAACGTATTTTCGAACAAAGCAGTGACTGATACAAAAATTTGATCATTTGCATGGTCGCTCAATGCTATGGCCTTGCATGGATATTTGCGCAAAATATACAAAACAAGTTGCAATAAATTTGACAGATGATAACAAGATTGTATTTCGCTATGTGCTGTATAACCTAACAAATTTGTAGCGTCCCTATTGAAGAATTCTGTAGAAACAAAAGCGGCGGGAAGCCATTGTACAGAGATTCTAGCTACCACGTCTCACTTACTTTCCGTCAATGACATGCGGTCGATTCTCCTGTGCCTTGTTCACCATGGACGATTTCGTATACGTAATGAAACCAAAGCCCCGAGAACGCTTCGTTGTTGGGTCGCGCATCACTACCACATCCACAACTTTGCCCCATTGCCCGTAGAATTCCTTCAAGCCTTCCTCGGTGGTGTACGGCGCCAGACCGCCAATGAATAACTTGCGTAAATGCTCAAGCTCACAAATATCCTGGAAAACATTTTTTTCAGCCAAGGAATTGTATGAAAGCGGCTTTCGCTGTCGCGTGTTTTTCTTACATCGTCTTGCAATTTTGGGGCTTCCGGTGATTTTTCACTCTCGTCCGAAAGTTGTATTACTTCGGTTTTTGGTGTAATTGCCATTATTGTAGTCTATTTTACTACTTTTATAAAAATTTTCAATCTACAACACAAAATGTCGACCCACTTTTCACTTTTCCTCTTTGGCGTTGTTTCGCAAAATTTTTGTATAACAGTTATGCCACTTTTGTGTTTTCCACAGGGTTGCAAACTGACTACTGTCAAACTGTACCAGACAGTGTGACAATTTTCCGGGTTTTTGCAATGAAAATTAAAATTGAATGATAAGCAAAATTTTAATAGCACAGTTAAATAAATTACTTTAACCTCTAAGTGCTGACGTTAAACTTTGGTTACATTAAAACTAAGTAAAATGAATGACAGGATAAAAATCGATATTTATTTCAATGTTAAAAAAAGATCTGAAGATAATAAAACTTTATTTTTGTGGTAAATACAATGAATATGCAACTATAGATTATTAAAATATCAATAAAAAATTAGACTTGGGGTGATTTCACAATTAAAATTTATCTCGGCTCGTGAGACGCCCCCGTCAGCAGTTGAAGGTTAAGGAAAATACGAGGACTACGTCAGAAAAACATCTAAAAAAGAATACTTAAAAAAAGAATAATAAAGATTTACTTGTACGACTACAGTTTCGAAAGCACTGTAATGTGAGTGCAGTGGTGTTGCAACTTTGACAGCTCGGTGCGAACTGCTGATGGCATAACAACAATAAATAAAAGTGTATTATTGTTAATAGGACGCAAACTGTGGTGCTCGAGCAAAAAAGTGAGTTTATTTAAGTATTTTCTGCGCACAATAGATACAAAATTAACTTACCGACCACTTGCATGTGCACGCTAGTAGTGAAGTTAATTTCCGTACTTTGGTGAAGCCCAGTTCAATAACTGAGCGATTAGTTTAGTGTGACGCGTTTGGAAATTTTATATATATCTTTCAAATTCGTCTGCTTTAAGAAATCTAACCGCAAACAAGTAATGAACGGAAATGAATGTTGTTTCCGTTGTTGGTGTCATGCTTTTGGTTTTGAAGTGACCAAGAGGGTATCTAATAATATAAAAAGGAGTCCAATCGTGTTGCATTGTAGAGTTGTTTACTTTGGCATTTTAATAAAAATACTCGTAATAATTTTTTTATAACGTCGTTAATTGTGCTATAACATCGCCCTGGTACCTTGGCAAAATTCTACCAACAATATGCGAAAATTCATGGCCGCCGTGGCTCAGCTGACAAGTACGTGGGCCTGCCAGTTTAAGGCGATCCCTGACCGGAATAGATGTAAAGATGTGAGCTGCTTCTTATTCATGTACAAATTTACAAGCAGAATACAGATTGTTGCGGAACTATGGGCCTTAGTCTCGTAGTTGGGCTGCTGAGCCAGCTGTTTGTATGTGTGTGTGCATGTTGCGCCAATCGCAGCAACATTGTTGCTGAAAATTAATTTTAAAAATGTTGCAAGAGAGTTCAGCTACATGAAGTCCAAATTATAGTTCAATAATCGTTGGAGAAAACTCAAAACTACTATGAAACAGGTTCCTCTAACAGTTCTGCTTAGCATTTGATTCACTTTATGGCTCAAACTAACAAGGAATTAATTAAAAAAAAAGACAATTTTTAATGAAATTGATTTGATTCAAACAGACTTTAGTGATAATTAAGCTTACCGCGTTCAGCGTTCAGTTTCGCACTCCAATATTAATACAAATTCAAAATCTACAAAAATGAGTATTTTTCATTTGCTTTTATTCCTGACCTTTTGAATATCGCAAATTATAGACGTAAAAATGCATTCAACCGAAAATGGGGAAAATTGCTTTTTGGCTGCGTTCACAAATTAATCACCATTGCTTTCTTCTTGAATGAGTTTTATCGCGCTTAACGAAAAAAAACTAAGATTCGTGTGCAGATTTAATCCTGAAAAGTTTCGGGCAAAAACGCGCAGCGATTCAATGCCAATTTTTTGTTTCATTATGCAGTAACAAATGAGTTCTCTATTGCAAGCAGCTGCATTAATATGTGAATAAATTTTTTTCAACGGAATGATGGTCGGTGCTTTTGCTTTTACTTAGATTCAAGTATAATATTTTAGAAACTACACAGTTTAAGCTTAACATTTTCGTAAGAAAGCAATTCAAACAAGTTATTCTAAGGCTGCAGTAAGGACTAAAATAAATAACCTCAACGCATTTGCTAACACGAATTGATCAGCGAACTTTGGCCGCTAGCAACGTGGCCAGTTGCGGGCTTGTAGAAAGCGCGTGCGTCGTTGTTGGTGTAGTGGACAGCGTGCGGTGCGGGCTGTGGTGGCGTTGAGGGCGTCGTTGCAGTGGCGCCGGCGCTACGCGCTGGCGAGGGGCTGCGCATCTGCGGTGTCATCGCGGAGCGGCGAGGAAGTTGAGGCAGCGTCGGTGGTGGTGGCGGCGCGCTGCTGCAGGCGCTCGGGTGCTGATAGTAGCTCTGGTGGAGATTGCTAATCATCGGCATCGGCGGCGGTGGGTAGCTGCTCGCCTGTCCCATAATTGTGCTCATAAAACCATTGGCCACGACAAAGTTCCTGTAAAGGGAAATGCACGCAATGCGCGTTGGGAAGAGGTTAGTTTAGCCTTTCTGCGGTTGAAAGCGGCCAAGTGTGCGGCTAAATGTCGTAAAATTAATTTCGTGTTAATTTTATTGCCGACATCAATTAGGAATGTGACAGCTTTTATTTCTGTTTATTTTCTGCACTTGGCGGTTCAAGGGTGGCTAAAAGGCTCGATTGAATGCCAACGAAATCACCTGTGCGGGTGCAGGGAATTCGAAAGATTGTTTGTGTATGCCGACTATAATTAGAGGACTTATGCAAAGTATTTTACATTTAAAAACATGAACAAATTTGATATGTTTTTAAATGATCAATCTTCCTAATCTATTACTCTCTATTTATTTATTGAATCAATCAAGGATTTTCTATTTTTAGATTGAAATGTATAATTAAAAACATATTTTGAACTTTTTTTGTCAGGGTTCGAGTTTCAGTTGCTTTATATCGCTTTCAATTGTTTATTTTTCGATTTCAATTTACAATGCTAATGTAAGATTTTATCATTTTCTCAAATTAATTAAACTTTACTAAAGATAAGTTTTTAAAAATTTTTAAAAATTTCAAAACAATATTTGCTAATTGGAATTGAACCACTGACTCTGTGATACAAATTAAAAGCGACATATAGTATGTATGTAAGTTATTTTCAAATGTTGTGATTTTTGAATCGCCAATGCTTTAGTTGAAAATTAAATTTACACTTAAATTTCACTTATCAGAAAAATTATTTAGAAATACTTATTACGACTAAGAAATCAATTGTCTGCTGCTTATTTCTACTGAATGCCAGACACGCCAAAGAAAGATAGATGGATAGTAATGTGGGTATTGTGCACTGCGACTAATTGATCTATCGAGCTCCTTTATTACTCCTTTATGGGAACAGCCTAACAAGCGCAGCACTAACATTATGCATTCATTGTATCGCGCCTTGATGTTCGCTATTAACTTGCTTTAAATCTACCCGACCTCTAAAGAAATCTGAGTAGATCCTGTGGTGCTAAGGAGCCGAGGTAGTCGCTTCTCTATACATCAGTGCCAAATGTCTCAAACCTGATTCGGGCAGACACACAGAATGTGATTTGCCTTAAGAAAATGGTTCATCATTAGGCCGACTAACTGTCTGCAGTCCTTTTTGCATAGAGACAGAAGAAACTGTGAGCATTGGTCTCATATGACAGGAAGCTTAAGTTTCGTTCACCTGCAGCCGCTCTCTTAGAAGTTTGTTAAAAGTGGCTTTGATGGCCGTAGATGGGAGTGCAAAACATGCAGCCTCAAAGCCCATTCTAACTATGGAGTCTGAGATCTTGTCACCCGCAATTCCTACGTGTCTCAGGACCCAAGTAAGCGTCAGGCCATAACTGCCGACGATTTGCAGGATTTGACTATCATGGAGGTGATAAGAGAGCAGAACAGAACAGATTGTGTCATTACTTGCTATTAAATGCCTTCTGCCGGGCCTTACGATTTTTCGTGGAAGTAGATGTTTTTCGTTCCTGATGGCTGGTTGGTACTGGCCAATGGTGGATAATGTGTTCCGGTGTGTTTTCCGCTCCTCCACAGAATCTGCAAGTGGTACCTTGTTGTAGGGGCGGGAAGACCTTACGGACATAGTAATATCCTCACGAAGGTTTCAATGGACCTAAGAGGGATATGGACTACACCACAGATGGTGCCGACTTTGATGTTGGGTTTTCCACGCTCTTCCCTTCCAGAAGGGAATGGAAGCGTTACGCATCTTCTTTTACAAATGCAGGAACCTCACTGTACACAGACGGTTCAAAGATGGACTGTGGAGTTGGGGCAGGAATTTACCAGATTTATGCAGTCTTTCAAGCGGAAGTCTTAATAATAAGAGAAGCCTGCAGGATTCTCCTGCAGCAAGAAGTCCGAGGTAGGGATGTTTACATCTTCTCAGACAGCCGATCAGCCATCAAGGCACTCACCAAGCCCATAGTCAAATCCAAACTAGTCAGAGACTGTAAGGAGTTGCTAAGGTTGGCGAGCGGCCGGGTGGATCTTACCATCTGTTGGATACCCGGTCACGTGGGAATCTGCGGAAACGAGTCGGCTGACGAGCTGGTCAAGGTGGGATCTGCCATGGACACACAGCCCGAAAGGGTGGCACCGCCATTAAGTGCAAGGCTAAGACAGTTAAAGGATTATTTCCTGCGGTAAGCGGATAGTAGGTGGCGCAATCTTTCCAGCTGCAGAGTGGCTCAGCAGATCTGGCCACACTACAATTCCCACAGAACCAACGACCTGCTGCTAAATTCTCGTAGGAATGTTTCTAGGCTAACAGCCGTGATCACGGGTCACTGGCCAATTGGTCTACACGCGGCGAGATTGGGAATCCCCCACAACCCTTTTTGCAGAAGCTGCAGGGAAATCAACGAGAGTGAGACACTCGAACACTTCCTCTGCGGCTGCCCTGCCTTAGCATTTAAAAGACTAAATTCCTTGGGGAACAGTCTGATCAGCTCTCTAGCTGATCTGTCTGAGACAAGACTGAGATGCATCAAGTCCTATTTGGACGATGCGGGTTCGCTTTAAGGCCCAGTATCTTCTCCCACGCAGGGAAGACCCAGTCGAGGAAGCGACAACAAAACGGCACAAAAGTGCTAATTGGGCGTGCTCAGCGGACATGCAGTCGCCGCTACCTACCTACCTTGTTGTAGTCCTAAAGTTATCATGTGTTTCCTAGACTGCAATGGCCAGAAGCCGGTGACCTGACTGGAGACACAAAGACCTCCATTTTGAGTTGAAATCATTTGGGAAGATCTTTGAGTGCCTATGTCCTGGAATGTCAGCTCAGTATTGTGAACTCCCTGTTCTTTTCTCCAGTCTTAAAGCCTGCGATATTGTAACTGCCCACCACCTATGAAGCGATCGTGCTCAGTAAGAGGTGTAACAATAACAATAAACCTTCGTGGTTCAAGTAGGCCCTGCCTTGACGCAGCCACTCCTGCCTACTTTCCTATCTTTCTACCTTTTTAACGAGTATGGCAGCCACCAAGTCTGTCTGGCTATGTTCTGGGACCCAGAGGATCGAAGGACAGGACATGTTTATTTGGAATATGTATTGTTGTTCTGTCTTTATGTTTACTATCAACTTTATATCTTCTCTTACCGGTATTGTTGATCAATCTGAGCTTTCTCGATGCGTTTATCTTTGGCGCGCCGATTTTGAAACCAGATTTTGATTTGCGTCTCGGTGAGGCGCAACGTTTCGGCCAGCTCGAAGCGACGACTGCGCGAAATGTATTCGTTGCGATGGAACTCCACCTCGAGGCGTAGTGTTTGCTCGGTGCTAAATGTGGTGCGCTGGCGACGTTGGCGTCCCTCCTTGCGTCTGCGGCGCGCTACTGCAAAAAATCAAACACACAGCAATCAAAGCGAGACGTTAATAACAATCATACTGTGCAATCCGTTTAAACAGAAAAGCACAAAGTGTTCTAAGCGCCGCTTATGGCACGTAATTGTGTTGTAATGCAGCGCACAGAAAGTGATATAAAAAGGTGTGGGAAACTAGCCGCCAAATACCACTAAACATGTGCACGCAAACACACACGAATACAGTTTTTTATGCGCGGCCAGAAACCACCCTCACGTGCGGCATTTGCAAGCACGCGCTGCGCCGGCACACAATGAAGACATTAAATGGAAATTAATCTCTCGTCTACGCAATCAAAACATCTTTAAAAAATGATTTAATGCCCTTGCCGCAGAATGAAACAACACCGAGTGGCAATCTGCAGTTTGTTTAGTTGGTATTTGCGTGCGTCCACGTCCGTCAGCGAATGGTAGGCAACTAATTAGACGTCCCCTCCCCTCCCCTCCCCCACTCGCGTTTTCCAGCGCACTATTAATGTCTATCGACTGTGCAGCGCATCACAGTCTGTGTGTGTGTGTGTGTGTGTGCGTGTCGGCTTGATTACGCCAGCTCGGACGGTTTCCATTGTCGTTCTCTGCGTTCTTAAGCCCAATTTGTTGCTTCCCTGATCCGGGAATTTTCACACAATGCCAACATCTGTGGCGCATTGTTTGCATTCGTGCATTATCGTGTCTGTCCGCTGTGCTGTTTTTTATTACAATATTTATTTACTGTTTGCGGGCGGCGTTAATAAGCAGCCAAGCAGCCTGGCCGCTTCGCAATGCCGGCGAGAAACACTCGTCGTTAGTGTTGTTGTTGCTAAAGCCAACATAAAAATCAAACATAAGCCAAAACTGCGACATGTTTTTTTGCATTATAATTTTTACAATGCATTGTTAAAAAATGTTTAACCCCAACAACAATCGCACAGTTACATATGGCTACCTCACTCTCCCGGCTCAGCAACGGCGCGCTCGATTGTCATACGATACGGTCGCTGCCGCTGCGGCGGACACACATTAAATCCTGTTTGTGTTTTTTAGGTTTCCTCTTCAGCTCAATTACAATGTTAATTTTTTCGTAATGAGCTTTCAATCCTTTTGCTTTTTTCCTAAACCTAACAAGTTCGACCGCAGCGCTTAAGCGAAAAAACCGCACTCGATGACTTTCACAGCCGAGTGGAGCCTAAACCTTTTTCCGATTCGCGCTGCAGTCGCTGCTGTGCTTTGCTCATTGTTGTGAAACACGATACGACGAGTTTTTTGCTTGCGACTCTGCTAATTTGGATGGTGTTAAAACTCGGCGTTTATGTACATTTTTCTACCGGAACCGTGTTTTTTATTTGACCAAATTTTCAAATCGCGCATAATTTCTTTTGGTGACATTTTTTTAGTGATCGCAATGCGATGTGCGAAGCGAAACACCTGCTTGCTGCTGAGGCGTGGGAATTTGCTTGAATTTCGTAACACACACTTCCGAGCCAACTTCCGCAGCAACTAACTTTTAATTTCACTCGATATTTTTAGAAATGCATCCAGCGCTGTGGAAACCCTGTACACGCGGCTTGTTGGCCCAGCCCGGCAAAAGTATCATCGGCCAAATAGCGCGCATAAGCATCGAAAATGCAGTTGACATTAAGGCAAGTGCAGACCTCAGTTTTGTGATTCCGACATTTTCGAAAATGACAAATAACTTGAATACTACTTCACTTCTTTTTGCAGCTGCCGCCCGAACCGACAACGTGCTGCATGTCTGGCTGTTCGAATTGTGTTTGGATCGAATATGCGCGCACTATATCGAAAGTGTTAAAAGGCAACGAGGTGAAGGTGCAAGAAATCATATTGGAAAAAATATCGGATCCCAATTTGAAAATGTTTCTGACCATGGAACTAAGATATTTGCAGCAGCAATCACAAAATGATGAGAACAAATAGCAGCACCCAATTAGTAGCCAATTTTAACTGTTAAGCGGCAAAAAGTTTAAAATAGTTAAATATTTTGATTGTTGTAAAAAGAACTGTGATATGCGCCAATTTAGTTGGCTAGAAGGAGTCGTCATAATTAGAAAATCTTGCTCCCATAATGACTTTATGAATATTTAATATTGTCCCTAAAATTTCATCACCTTTCAAAGACGACACCATAACGTTGATAGCACAATTAGCAGAATAATAAGTATTATGTCAACCTCATAGGTTAAGCATCCTAAACATGATACTCGTATGAACTTAATTTACTTTTTGGCTAACAAAATTGGCGAATACCATAAATGATCCGTATAAATTTAGACAAAATAAAATGTATCTCTACATAAAGATTTTAACAGAGTTGTGCTGTTTTCATTCTTTGGGTGTGATAAGTGATAAGTATTATGCCAACCTCATAGGTTAAGCATCCTAAACATGATACTCGTATGAAATTAATTTACTTTTTGGCTAACAAAATTGGCGAATACCATAAATGATACCGTAAAAATTTAGACAAAATGAAATGTTTCTCTATATCAAGATTTTAACAGAGTTGTGCTTTTTTCATTCTTTGGGTGTGATATATGAATTGTTTAATTTTTGAAACGTTGGGGAAGTAAGCTAAATTTTTATTGTCTCGCCCATTTGAAACAAAATTTTACTGTAAACTTTTTCTTGTGCATTACTCTTTCATAAACTTTAACGTTTTCTAAATGTAAACTTGTGGTTTATGCCCACTTCAGACAAATTCCATTTTTTGTACAAATAATGCGCTTTTAACTGAATGAGGAAAGTTTTTGTACGGCTGGACCTTTGGAAAAAAAAACGCGCGCACGTGAACTGAGCTCAGCTGGAACTAAATGTGCAAATGGCTGCAACCATCAGCATAGTGGATTCATACCGAGAGACGCATATGCAATCGGTCACTTATCTCTGTTGAAGGATAGGAGACGAGATGGATGCTTCTGGATGCCTCTTGATCTGATGCCCCCGAGACACCTCTTCTGGAGAGACTATAATACTACCTATATACCACACACGGAGGACTGGGCTGCTAATTGAATCAGTCACACGTGTGACGATATTGTCTGGTACACCGATGGTTCTAAGATTGAGGGTAGGACGGAGCGAGGATATTTAATTCCAGCTCCAGGCTGAGGCCTTTGCCATAAATGAGTGTGGCAGAAAATTCTAAATGTCAGGAGGAAGAGGATAATCACAATGTCCGACAGTCAGGCTACAATAAAGGCTCTGAGCTCGAAGACGTTTGACTCCAAACTGGTCTGAAAGACAGCAAATGTTCCTCAAGACATTTCAAAGTATAACCAAATGATCATACACTGGGTCTCTGCACACTGTGGGCACGATGGTAATGAGGAGGCGAACAGATTGGCACAGGAGGGGTCCGCAAGACGACCCTATGGACCTGAACCAATCATAGGTGTCAGAAAAGCTCACTATAGACATTGTGTCAAACAAGAATTTACAAATCGAGCTAACCACAAATGGTCCAACACCAGAGGCGGATTCAGAAAAATATGTTGGGAGGGGTTTCAAAAAGTAATAATTAATAATAATTGACTGACACGACAGCCCGCTTACGCGAGACTAAGGCCTAGCTTCCCGCAACCACCCGTGTTTTGCGTGTGAATTTGTACGCGGGTGGAAGGGACCTACAGTTTTATGCCGGTTCCGAACGGCAGGTTGGGAGCTTTTTCATAAGCAATTTTTACTCTCAGAGGTTTGCCATTTCCAGCTGAGAGGACAGCCACCGAAAGAGAAAACGAGTTTTCCCGTTATTTTTTTAGGTGTTATTACAGGCAGTGTTTGAACCTGAGGTTGCTGCCTTCGACTCGCGGTTTCAAAAAGTAGTTCTTTAATATTCATAAAATGCGATAATGCATAAATGCCTTTTAATTTGTATGTAGTTTTAAAGTCGACCCTAATATTTCGCGGGGGGGGGGGGGAGAGTTTCAACCACAAAACTCCCTTAATCCACCACTGTCCAACACGGTGGAACAGCGCTGTTCCAAGTTATTATTTCCGGCCTATTCGGTAGGCAAATCCAAGTACCTTGTGGACCTAAGCAGAAAGGAGCTTAAGTTCCAGAGCGGGCACTGTCTGCAAAATATGCATAGAGCGCGACTGGGAATCACAGATTCGCTATTTCTGCAGATTTTTCATGGAAAATGAAGAATGCACATCATAACCGAATGCCCTGCCTTTCTACACGCAAGAATGCGTTTATTGGTAAGGGAACTGACGAAAGTGTTGTCTGGAACTGATCTGGGAAAAATCAAAGAGTTCCTGGACAGCATTGGGGGAGATGAACTCCGCCAATAAGGAATAGGGGATTCGACACAATAGTTCTTATTGGACGCAGTGTCTTAGGCAGCTGTTGCTCGACTCTCATACCTAATCTAAAGTAATATGTATAAAGTTATTAACTAATGCACGGTTGATGTAAGAAATGAGTACGACGATTCAATTCAATTAACCGTCGGTTCTTGCTCGCAACACAATTTCTAATTACGGTAGCATTATTCAAAATATTTGTCACATATTTTAGCCTATTTACGAATTTACTTGTCAACGATAAAAGCTTTGTTGCAATGCTGATTTAACTACTGATTAGTTACTTACAAAAGGCTGAGAATCCTGCGGGGAAATGCGGATCATTCGGAAAGTTAAACGGTATATTGCCAATCGTTGTAGCGGGCGGAAAAGCATTCTTGTGGAACTCGTGTTGCGGATATGCTTCGTAGGCCGAGCAACTATTCGATATTCTATGAAAACAGTGATATTAAATTTGTGATGCTCAGCGAATTTGTCCCATTAACAATTGGAGCGCGTCTGCACTCGTGAATGCATTCGCCTGAAGCAACACACACCTTTCGTCGTTGATCGAGATGTCCGGCGATGACAGGCTGCCGCCGTCACTCTGGTACGTGGTATCACATATGGTAGGACTGAGCTCGGTGGCGAACGGTGGTCGTCCATGAATGCTGGCTGCATCGTTTGCCGCGTGCAATGAATCGCTGGAGATCGAAACGTTGGCGTTTGGCTCGAGATGACCGTACAGGCGCTTGAAGAATTGACGCGGCGACGACGGACGATTCGGTACGGTTTTGCCGACGGCGGTGACCGCCAATAAGCCAGCCGTATACGATTGTGGCGGCTGTTGCGCTGGCTGATGGTTTAGATTAACTGGAAGCATTTTATCAGAACACACCGTCTGGAGGGACGACCACTCGGTTTGGAATAAGCACGACGACTGGATTGCAAGATTGCCGTGTAATCACTTTGAATTCAAAAACAACCGACGCTGCAGTCTGGTGCAGCGTTTAATGCAACGACATAACTATTCTTGTTAAACGACTATTATCACACGAAGGCCTCACTTCCGCAGGCAGCTTGGCGCACGCAACGCTACTCCTTTCGCAGACGAACTGACAACTGGACGAGGTGTCATTGCTTCACTTGCAAGCCGACAAGCAACTTTGCCCAGTGCGGCGCTGGTCAGTTGTAGCCAGCGACAATGATAGCACCCACACACTCACTTGAAGGTAGGATGCCCGGTTCAAAGCCGATCACTCATACGCACAGAAGGTTTCGAGTTACACGCAACGTTAACTTAATTTTGGCTAAAAGAAAAAGTCTGCACCGTGCACCTGTTTGCCGCATCCGCGATGAGCCCTGCAGGCGAATGCCCGCCTGCGATTGGCTGCCGCAGGATAATTTCAACCCCAAAATGAGTTTTTGATTGACTGCAAACATTGCACTGGAAGAAATGAAAGGAATATACGATGAGACAAATGAGGCAATTTTGCTTGGCGAAAATTTCTCTACTGCTTCCTCCTTCTCTCCTGACTGTATTACAATCTTTGTATTCGGAGCGACAATCTTTACGATGTTTTTAAATAAAATGTTCAGACCAAATAAATGGTTCAGTCGTAAAATTTGATGCATGTACATTTATAGTGTACTCAGGAATTAGGAAATTTTCGTTTCGCTTTGGGTTTGTGTACAAAAGAGCAAGTACAACAGTAACCAAATTGCATATACCTTGCAAGTTGATAGCTTTGAATTCTAATCATTTGTGCAGTGTACAGAGAATTTGCCGGTATTTATTATTATGTTATGTAATTGGCAGCTAATGCTTTATCCTAAAGGAATTTCCGCAGCAGTGTAGCTAATTACGTGTGGGGTTGAATTTGGCTCCGCCTACAAAGGATAATTGACACGAAAGCATTGCCAGCTCAAAAAAAATTACAATTGTTTAAGATTTTTTGTTTTATGAAAAACGCCACGCAATACCGTTTTTGTTAACATTATTCGACAAAATACAAACCTGTTGCTTTTCTGTAGAAAATATTTCAAGAAATAAGTTGACAGAAGGCCTTTTCCTTTGACTGTTTGTCGAGATGTGATTTGTGACAAATGTGAAATTTTTTGAAAAGCTTTTTGTTTTTCTTTGTATCTTCTTGTTCTGCGTATAAGCTTTCTTGAAGAATGAAACAAGTTCGGCAAAAGTTATTTTCCCTACAAACAATTTCTCGATAGAAATTTTTAGCGACAAATTCTCGAAATAATCTCGATAATGCTTAAATTTTTTGCTTGAAGATTTTGAATATTTTCAAGTCAAATGAAATATTTTTTGTCAAATGAAAAATTTTCATTACGTGAACGTGCGCGCATTTAAAACCGAGTTTACGTTTATTTCTAATCGTTATTTGATTTGAATAATGTACTGGCCATGCGACAGTACTGTAAAATTTGCGTTTTATTTAAATTTTCAGAAAGAAAATAAGTTTTCGTAATGGTATCCAAAATGATATTGAGAACAAGAAAAATTACGCTGTCGAACTGATATCGAAATTTTCAAATTTTCGACATCGTTACGATATCTCTGATAAGATAATTTCAATATCGCAACGATATCGAGATTTTCGAAATTCTCGACATCGTTACGATAGTGTCATTTTTCTCGTTCTTGATATCATTTTAGACACTTTAGCAATACTCGAAAACGAGAAAAATTCTCGCTTTGACGATATCGTTTCTATATCGTTTCGATATCGTTTGGTTTGCTGGGTTGATAAATGAATTAGTAATTTTTTTATATATAAGTACATATTTGGTCTATTACAGTCTTTATATCATATATATATAAAGCAAACCCTTAACACTGGAGTGCCCAGCCAATCCGGTTATTAATTAAAAAAAGTTAATTCTTTTTAAATTGAAAACAAATATTTTAATTTGTTTTATTCCATTTATCTTTAATAAAAATAGGAAAAGTCACAGAAAATTTTCTTTTAGAAAGCGATGCAATAAAATAATAAAGATATGAATGCATTGGCGTAGCTAGGTATGGTCAGAGGAGGGCATTTCCACACCCTCTAAAATACAATATTCTGTATATATAATTCTATAATATCTTTATTCTATTGGAATTCTATATTATTAATCATTAAATGTAGTTATGTCTTTCTCCCCCTAAATTGGTTCCTGGATATGCCCATGTATCAATGGAGTAATTATGACAGGGAATTCTAGTGATAAGTAAAAAAAAACCCAGCGCTTCCTTGAATCATTTTCACATTACATATAATAGATAGGTTTCGGAAACATAAATTATTATTAGTTCTAATAAAAAGTAGACCTAGACAATGTGCTTTGTTATTATTATTTATTTTGCTTTATTCAATTTAAAGAAGTTTAATGTGTTCAATTATAATCCTTGTCAGTACAATACTCTGTGGAATAAATTTACATGAGATTTCATCCATCAATTTATATTAATGGCGTGTTTTTTAAGATGTCCAAGTTCAATTTTAGACTATGGTGCAATATCGGAATCAATGACTGCTTCTTTTAGCATGTGGCGATTGCATGCTGGGTTGACTAATGGCAATCAGCTGGCTTTAGTCGCATTGCATCTTTTTCATTGAGACGAAAAGGATAGCGCTATTGGTGTAGTAAACATGTGATGCGAGCAGTGTTGCCACACAAAGTTCCAAAATATTGAAAAATATCACAACTATGAAAACTGGAAAACATGTTCCAAATATTATTTGCAGTGCTAAATGTATAGATTTTCTTCATAAAGGTTTATTTTTCATAAAGCGCACCTAGCAGCTCGCACAAAGAATTCATATCGACATGTTTTAAACAAATGCAGCCCGTTGTAAGCGTAAAAGTGATTGCGCAGCGAGTGGCAACGCTGTGCGATTTGTATTTCATTCAAATTTTTGCAATTACGTTCACCTCCAGTGTAGAAAATGAAATGTTAGCGAGTGGTGGGTTTACGTCGTGTGCCTACTGGATTACGTTAAAGTGAAATTGTCAAAAAAATCGTTAAATAGAAATAAGAATTGTAAAAAAGTGAAGTTGCCTTTGAGGCAAAGTGAAAAGTAAACGAGTAATTGTTAGTGAAAATGTCGGAGCACTGCAGAGGATTACGCACGCAGGCTCAAATGCGCGACGATTGCGTTGCGGCGCGCTTACACGAAGTTATGGGCACCGGCGACGGTGGCGGTGTTAGGCCTGACGATGTTGGGGCTGAAATTGTAGCTGACGACGACATTTCGAGGTGAGCAAACAAGAACCTTCACGGACACGCAAACCCACAGCACAACAACAACAGCAGAAATTTTGGTAATTAAACTGCAACAACAAATGGGAATACTGCAGAGCATGCAAAAAATGAAAGCAAGTATGAGCGCAGCGCGAAAAGGGTTAAAACCGTGAGGAGCACTTTTTCCGGTTTTCGATTGACGTTGACAAGCGCTGCGATTGCAAGTATCGAAGATGTCTCAAAACAAACACCCTGAAACCGGTAATGTGCGGGGTTTGGGACGGGTAGCGGTGTCGCCATGGTGGCGGTTTCTTTGGAGTGCGCAACTAATCTTCTATAAAGTGTAAGCTGTAACTGAATTTCTGGTAGCAGGACCTGCTGCCGCAGTAACGTGGGCCCATGAGGCAGTAAAACTTTGCGGTCAGCTGAGTTGCGGCTCCAATGAAAGTATTCAATAATTCCTAATGACGAGTTCGCAAATGCGCACAACCGACGCCGACAGCGCACAGTCAGCGTTTCGACGTCTTTTCGGTATTTTCCTTATCAGCCCGTGCGCTTTTAAATAACTTCAAGATATGATAAGACGCCGAGTGGCAAGAGTTGTACCATGTAATTTTTGATGTGCCATAATTGTTGTTATTATTTCGCATGTCAGCAGTTTTGTCTCAATTTCGCCGTTTGTGCCTTGGGCCAGCGTACACGTGTGCGAATTTTTAAATGAAAATGATTCGTTGCGGTTTGCTTGAATGCTTCGCCTTCGTAACGGACAGTAACAAGAAACAACAACTAAGTAGTTGACACATCCACTGGTGGCAGCAGCGCTTTGGTTTTTCCGAAAACATCAAATGGCTCCCATTGATTTATCTATTCATTTGCTTCTTTAACTTTGAGTTTTCTTTCGCTTGAATTTTGTTCATCCGTGGTAAAAATAAACAATTTCTGCGTAAAGTTAATCACTACTACAGCTTTTGTCGTGCTCATAATTTCTTGTTGTTGCTCTTTTATTTAGTAGCTTGATAAAGCGAAATACCAAACAGTTTTCGCCAAAAAGTCAAAAGCCACTCAAATTGAGTGTGTGTGCTTTCTTTCTTCACATCAAACGTGTTATTGGGGCTGCTGCTGCTGTTCCTATTGTTGTTGGTTTTATTGACGTTGCGCTGCTTTTAAGTTGTTAGTTGTGCGTTTTGTAACCCCATTCGCTGGTGTTTTTCCCATTTTCACAATTTATTTCTTGTTACTCGTCTTTTGTTGCTCACTGTGTTGAAACGCGTTTCAGCGCGGACTCACCGCCCGGCCTGCCCACCGGCGAGACCGATCGGGCGGCAGCATTTGCATAACCCTTGAATGGAATTCATTGATTTTGGTGTCGTGTATATATGAACATATTTGTTGGTTTGTTTATTTGTCTGTCGGCCACATTAGCTGCGTCTGTTGGTATGCTGTGCAGTCTGTTTTGCCGCCCTTCTCGTTGTATGTTTGACTGTCTTTCGTTTAGACTGACTGCCGCCTTCTTCATTTTACGTCTGTCTGGTTCCTGCTATAGTTGTATCTATATTCGCCGGTCTTTCACGCTGTTTGTCACGTTCTGGCTGTCTGTCTGTCATTTACTTTTACAGATACATTTGGGCCTTTTAACAAAATTTTATTTTCATTTCTAATTGATTGTATTATTGAGGTCTACGACAGCGCTCTTCTTTTATATCCACACGTACAATTGTACATACATACGTTCACACATGCATATATATGTATATATACATATATATATATTTATTTGTGTATATACCCCGTGTGTTTATTTATAATTAACTGTCTTAATAACCACTTTATTAAGGTTATGTGTGCGACCTGTTGGCCAGTTATCCTTTTACCTCTTCTTAGGGAAAGGGGGAAAAACAATTGTTTTCTTAATATGCCAAAAATTCCCCGAAATTTATTGTGTCAGTTTTTTATCTAAATGAAAAACCACACAACCACAGACATTAATTTCGGTTCGTTCCGCGTCAACAACGCCCTAAACACCAAAGATAATTATTGTTTGTAGCCAATGGTTACTTTTTTAAACTACGAGTATTTGCATCAACGTTTTAAAATCACAAAAGTTCTTAATTTGTATATTTAAAAAAATACGTCACTGTATTTGTGTTTTATGTTCATCATTTGTGTTTTGTGTTATCTTTATGGCAAAACTTTATGCTTTCCGTGTAAAAGTGTCATCGTTCCATAGGTTGGATTTCGATGGCTTTCGTGCTATCAAGACTGTATATCTTACCGTATCGCACACATTCTTCAGGACATATTATTTACATATTTGTTGGTAATATTTTGAGTACTTTCAAAGTCGGTATCAAAAAAAAAAAGCACACACATGTAAAGAGTAAGCACATGCTTGCTAAAGTTCTTCGGCCAAGATCTTCCACATGTTCACTCTCCGGATATTTTGCGCGCGCTCTATGCGACACTCGGCATTCTCAGTCTCATTCACGTTTCATCGCTAACAAATCATAAATCTACAGCTAAGTGTAAACAAATACAGCAAACTTAAAATGAAAGCAAAAATAAAAAATAAACTGCTTTCATTGCCCCGCTGCCCGTTCCGAGTGTCGTAAAAATGGAAAGCAACAATAAATAAAATTCAACTGTGTGCGCCCTACACTTGAATGCTGATGAGTTATTTGTTTTAAAAACACTAAACATCGGTTTGCATGTTGAAGGCCGATCTTAATTTATAACGCAGCGTCCAATGATGTGTTGGAATTATTGCATTTGCACTGCTAAATTTCTACAAAAGTACATTAAACTTTTGTAATTTACGTAGACAATATAAAATCGTATAAATAATGATTTTTAATTTTTTGTAAACTCGGATTTGACAAAATTTAATTCAAAAAATTGATAATAATTTTCAAGAGACATTGACGAAAGAAACAAATTGTTATTAACGATGTTGGTTGGGATGAGATTAGACATACTGGTCACTGATGCTTGGCAACTGGAGTGCTGGACGGACTGTTGAAAGCGAAGGATATGTTTTGTCGATGTTTTCAGATTTCAGTCATTCAGATTTTAAGCGTTGTATAGGTAATTCTGAATATGTTAGCGATTTGCTGAAGAAGTAAACTGTAGTTCAGGTCTAAAAAAAGTATGTCAAGATTATTTTTAAAGAAAATCAAGGGAGGATCGGAGGTATTATGCAGTATGACAACTAAAAAAAAAATTTAAATTTTAACACTAGAAAAACACCGTTTTCCATACATACAAAGACGGATCGGATTTGGTTAATTGTAATTGTAGAACCCTGTAATTGTAAAACTAATTGTAGAACCCGGTAAAAAAATAAAAGTCATCAATGCAAAAGCTGATAGAAATACTAAAGAAAATACAGATATTTAAAAATGAAAAACCGTCAAAATGACCGCAATGGTATTTCTAGTGTTAAGGAGAAGCAAACAACTGTTGATCCTACAGAAGCAACACAATTATTATTCATAGTATTTTTTAGTATATTTATAGTTTTTTCCATTTAAAGAAGATAGTGATCAGAATGAATTTAGTTAGAGTTGTGTACTCTGAATTGATTAATGGAAAGAAATTCGAAAAAATTTGATTTTTAGAGTTGTGACTTTCATATTTGGTGTGCGATATATATTCTGCACTGATACCAGTGACGCACACATGGGGTTTGGGGGTTCAAACCCCGACCCCCAAAAAGTTGTTCGCAATACTACCCAACATGAAATCCTGTGTACGCCACTGGCTGATTCAATTGATTTTAATTTTCTACATACCTAAGTTTTTTGGATTTTTATTTTAGGCTGCAATCTTTAATGAATAACAAGATAAACAAGTTGAGATTTATTTTTATCCTCACGAAATGAAAGTTTTGTGGTGAGTAATATTTTTTGCTAACGCAAAAAAGAATATTTTCTGAAATAAAAATTATATGTTAGGTTTTATTTTTTTCCACAACATGAAGCTTGTGTGCTATTTAGTTTAGTGGGTTAAATTTTGATTGTATTTTGATTGAAGTTGTTTGTTTAGAAGTTCAATTGAAATTGTATTCTCGGATCAAATTAAATTAACTATATTCGATTTTTATTGGTATGAAATGCCCAGGAATGATTTGGTTTGAGATTCCTATAACTATTCACCAATGGCGCAGAGAGGTTTTGAGAGTTTAAACCTCTTTAAATTTTTGTGGCAATTATGGCTCAAAAGTTGTGTACGAAACCCCCTAAAATGAATCTTGTGTGCGTCGCTGCTATTCACGTTGTGCTTAGGTAAGCGATGATAGCATGTGAATACCGATCTCTTCCCTTACATTCATTGGTTTAAATAGTCATTGGTGCGTAAATAGTCGAATTTTGACCACGGAATGATACTAGGATTAATAAATAAAATAAATATAATCTCACTCTCAGCTAAGTCCTAATAAAAACTCTCCTTACTACCTCCTCATAGCAGAATATACTGGTTCTTGTTTTAGATAAAAGTTAAACCTATACATATTTTCTTAGTCGGTTGTGCTCAGTCAGAAGCTTGGGGATCTGTCGTAGTCTGTGATCTGTCTTAACTTAAACTTTGATTTGATTTGATTTATTATTAGCTAAATGTACATATGAAGTTAGAAACGATTTTTTAGAATTCTTAGTTCCACCTTAAAGCGCGAGAAGTAGTCTTATAACATATCTGCCTAGCTCAATGAATGACTTGACTATTTTGACTTGACTTTTAGAGTCCGACCGATACCAAATTTTTTGGCCGATGCCGATTAATCGGCCGGAAGGGCGAGTTTGGCCGATGCCGATTAATCGGCCGAAAGGGCGAAAATCGGCCGATGCCGATACCGATGCATTACATAGAAAAAATAACACGAATGAATTCAATCAAAAACACAGTCTATTTTATAAAATAACAAAAGGAACTATTACATATTGTTTGTAATATTCATCACAAAATAACAAAACAACGAGAAAAGAAATAATTAAAAACTAAATAACAACGAGAATAATTAAAAAACAAAATAACAAGAGAATTCAGAATTCTAATACATTAACATGTATTAAAAAAAAATATATCACATTTATCCACTGAGAGAGAAACAAAAATAGTGGCGTAAATATAGCATACAAATTCAGTTTTTTATTCAATTTAAAATTACGATTTTTATATTAAAATTTGTACTCTCAAATTGCGACCCGTTGTACAGATTCAGTGGGAAGAAGTCAGAAAACAAATTTGGAAAAAATAAAAGGCCTGTTAAAAAATGCTTCCAATTAAAAAAGAAGGATAAGATTGAAAAATTAAATGCCCCTTCTTCTGATATCCACATTAAGAGACGAAATGCATATACATTTCAAGAAAATCTGTGTTTTTAAGAATACCTAGTTTAAAAAAAAACATTTCTAGGAAACATTTATATTAAACAGTATCTAAAAATACACTACTGAAAAGGGGTATAAGAACCCGTTGGTAAAAAAAATGAAAACAAAAAAATGAAAGCAGAAAAATAGGCCGATGGCATCATCGACCAAAAAATGCCGATTCTTTTTTTTTGGCCGATGCCGATTAATCGGTCGGACTTTATTGACTTTATTCAGTGATTGAATGCAAAGGACCTTAAGTTTTATGCCAATTCTGAACTGCAAGTAATTATTTTATCTTCAGAAGGTTCTCATTGTTTTCGCTGATAATAGTTGTGGAATCTCTTTCCATTCCATTTTGTATTTAATATATTTTGTGCCCTGAGTCCCAAATTCAAACTAAGAACTCTGCTTTGTAATCCAATACATTAGCCATAGATATGACGCCTATTGTGGAATAGTGTAGCAGCCAGCGTTAGTTGGTCGTACGAAATGTGGTCGCTCTAGACTGGCTGTACAGCACTTGCTCACTTTAATTACAAATCCATTCTATCTTATTAGATAGTGTTGTGCATTGAAGAGTGTGGCGAGTGCGAACGGTAGCGAAGGCGAGCGCGCGAGAGAGGCTCCGCCGGGAGAATACGGCTTTTTGGCCGCTTTTTGGGCTCTTGGCAAATGTTTTACGCAGGGAAGACCCTCAGTTGTTGGCGTTTATTCGGGAAATGCAGTTGGTTCGTTGATAGAGACCGGTTAGCTGTCGCGTTGTTAGTGGTTGTTGGTTACTTATTAATTGACTTTCGACATAAAGTATTATGTACAAAGCGAACGGGCGCTGCGCCGCTCCCCGCCACGCTTCGCTGTGAACTCAAGCGTGAACTGGACGCGTTCGGTAGTGGCGTGCAGTGCGAAGCTTTGCGGAGCTTTGCGCCGTCCATACAACCGCAGTCAGTCCGTTGTGCGTCCGCTTTGGCATCTTGAGCGATTTAGGTGGCTGCTGCTCGCGGTGCGCAGCGCTGGTTCCGGCATTCGGTCGATGGTGCGCTCGCAGTGATAGCGCACTGCATCGCCAAACCACAAAGTGCTAAAAATATTTTCAATAAATAAACAGTAATAAGTAATCATATATCTCGCCGCCAACGCCCCGTCGCGTCGGTTGGTGCGGCCCCCGATTGTTCGGACCCCCCAGTGCTGGGGTCTTTCTCGAATTGCTACCAACCGTGTGGCCGAATTGCGTTCGTCGGTCGCCGTTCGTCGTTCGCAGTGCCCAAGTGTCGTCACATTGTTTCGACGCATCGATTTGGTGCGCTTTGCTCTTTTGGACTTGGAATTAGTTTCGTGTTGCGTTCGTCGCGCTTTTTGCATTGCTGACGTGCTGGCGCTGCGGCGTTTTGGCGCTTTGGCGCTACGAGCAGGCGGTCCGTGTGTGTGTGTGTGCGATGGGCGCTGCAACATGTGATTGAGCAGTGGACAATATCTGCTTTGTGGCGTTGTTGCTCTGTTTAATTGCGGCTTCGAATATTTGCTGAATTTGCTCCATATGCAAAATGCACCGGGCGCGATCGTGACTGTGTGTGTGTGTGTGCAGCTCTACGTGCAAATAAACAAATTAACAACAGGCTCGAATAGCCATTTGCGATTGTTATCCAGTCTAGTGTTGTCGCCGTTCGACGTGTGGGGTTTTTCATCTACAAGTTTGTGCCTAATTGCAAGCGTACAACATGCGGAGAAAGAAGTGAGTTCAAAATGTTTCTACGATATCAGCTGTTGGCAAAAATTGGAGCAAACGAATAGCAATTTGATACTCGATACAGGGAATACATTAGTATGGTGCGTTTTTATTATTGCCAGTTAAAGTCGAATGGTTTGTAGGCAAAACATTCCATTTCACAATCGAGCCGAATTATTCTGATTGCTAACACCGTGCGACAGCATTTTTCACACCGAGAAAAATCTATATGTGCGTGAAAGTAGAGACCAAATATAGTAATACTGCGTTCTCAGTTTTTCATTTCTACATCCTTTGTCCTCTTAAAAGGACTTCAAAATTTTGAAAAGGATAAAAAATAATAATAATAAAAAATACTTAACCTCGTTAGAATATGGCGATATGTACATCAAATGAAAGAGGAAAGGCTCGAGAATTGAAATAAAATGGATTTTTTTATATATTTGTAAAAAAAAGGATACGAAAAAGGTCCATTGAAAATTGTAATCCTTTATATCCTTGAAAATTTATATAGAATTTTCTTGAAAAGTAACTATGTTAAAACCCAAAATCTCCTTGATCACGTGTCAAAATTTCATTACTCTAACTTTTTTGGTTAGAAAGTTATTACAAAAAAGGCGGAAGCTGCAATTTTAATGAAGTAAAAAAATTCTAATTTATTTGCGTATCAGTATTTTAAATAACAAATAGATACAAAATCAATGAAGCGAGGATAATGAAATTTTGACACATGATCAAGGAGATTTTGGGTTTTAACATACTTACTTTTCAAGAAAATTCGATATAAATTTTCAAGGGTATAAAGGATTAACATTTTCAAAGGACCTTTTTCATATCCTTTTTTTACAAATAGATAAAAAATCAATTTTATTTCAATTCTCGAGCCTTTCCTCTTTCATTTGATATACATATCGCCATATTCTAACGAGGTAAAGTATTATTATATTTATATTTTTTTTATTTTTTATCCCCTTCAAAATTTTGAAGTCCTTTTAAAAGGACAAAGGATGTATAAATGAAAAACTGAGTACGCAGTATTACTATGTTTGGTCTCTAGTTTCACGCCCATATGGATTTTTTCCGGTGTGAAAATTTTTTTAAATTTTTGTCGCACGGTGTAATGAATCACACATGCGGCTCAATCAACCCTGCACAGCAGAAACTACTTTCTTCTCGTAGCACCTTAGGCAATAAATATTGACAAAATGCCTGTGAGTGTCATACAAAATTATTACTATAATTAATTCACTGAAAAGCTTCTCAATTTGCTACCTTTCCGCCTGGTGCCAAGACAGTACGAGCACAAGTGGGTTTGGAAAATTACTCAGATCTCGGTTGTCGCATCACTTCTACATTATGCTTTTGGTATTTGTTGTTTATCGTTCAGTGAAATCGTTATTAAAAATTTAATCAGAATAATGACCAAGTTGCGTTATTAGACTCGTAGATCCAAAGAGTGGTGCGATAAGAAAATTGAGCATTCAACTACTGCTGCACTCCAACTCATTGACGATTCTGCAAGTGTTGTTTCCACTGGTACTTTACTGTGCATACTGAAATAAGTATACAATGTTTGCCTTCTCGATAATGGCATAAAATTAACATTGAAAGTATTGCTACGAAATATTAAAATTCCCGCCTCAATTATGGCACACTTCTGGTGGCGCACTGTAGTTAATCAAGAGTACAACTTTTTGTACGAATGAAAAAGTTTCATTTTTTATAATTAGTAATAATATGCCCACAATTTTGTTTATCGCCAGTCTTTGCACAATGATGATTGCGTCCGCGGAGAAAACATTTTCACTGCTGACCAATTCGTAGTCGTGTGCATTGCGTTGGAGTGCCGTGGCATATACACTTTGAGTGTCACGTGCTAAAGCTCACTGAACAGGTGCCTTTTGCCAAAAAGCATCTTTTAGTAACTTAGTATTTATAGTTTTATAATTGGTTGAAATATTTGGTTAAATAAATCTTGACGTAGGCGCCGGAGAAAATTATTTTTTTATTCCCTCTCTGCCGAGAATAGGTGACGATTCTCCGGTTTGAATCCCGGTCGTAGCCAACAATATAGATTAGAAAACAATATTTTCTTCCTTTTACCTATGAATACCTTCCAGCTCGTTGTTGGTCCCTTAACCCTTTCGCTACAGGTTTTTACTGGGGAAAGTTAACATTTTAAATTTTACGTTTTAGTTCTTCTATGTGGTTATACGAGGGTTGCCTTTTATGTTTCGGGATGTCAAAATGTTCTGAGTACTTATAACCTCAAAAATGTCCAACTTTACGATACAGCTGTCAGTTTCCAGATTGCACCACCAGAGTTGCCAAATCCCGAAACATAAAAGGCAACCCTCGTATTAGCAACATTCCATAAGAAATTTTTTAATTTGTATACTCGGTCCCTGTATTTAAGAGTGTTTTTCTATGAGAGCAACCACATCATTGTTGCTGTAATAATTACCTAAACATAAAACTTTTTACGCATAACGAAAACTTGAATATTTCTTCATTTACTTCAGCCAAAATTAAAAAAAAAGTATCTAAATTGAAAGAAAACGTCAAACTAAAAAGTTCTCTAATTTTTTCTGCTTCTTCTTCCTTTGCTATGTCAAGATATACCATTAAAAAAACGTGTATACTTCTCTTCTTTAAACTTAAATATTCAGTTTATTAATTTTGTATTTTTCCTAAAACTTCTTCTAAAGACCAACAAAAAAATGTATTCTTGCAACCATAGAGGATGCAGACGTCCACAAAGTAGCATGTTGCCATATGGCAACAAAATAGCGAAAGGGTTAAAGCCACACAATATATTATTTTATAACCACAGACGGTCTTATGGAAGAGTAGCTTAGGCCGAAAATTGAAGTTTGAGAACTATGTGCACATGAGATGTTATTTTTTTTATAGAGTTCTACAATTAGGGTTTTACAATTACAATTAGTCAAATCCGATGTGTACTTCTCGAGATATTAGCGGATATAATATGTAGTCTTTGTACGTATGGAAAACTTTCGGTCTTTCTAGTGTTAAACAAACAAGTTTTCACGCATAACCAAAAATCGAATATTTCTTAATTTACTTCAGCCAAAAAAATTTTTTAAAATTTAAAAAATGCATCTGAATTAAAGTAAAAAGTAAAAAAAAATTAATTTTATTCTTTTCTGCTTCTTTTTTCTTTACTATGTAAAGATGTAACACTCACAAACCGTGCATACTTCTCTTCTTTAAACTAAAACATTCAGTTTATTAATTTCGTAATAATCCTCAAACTTTAAACTATTCTAAGGACCAATAAAAAATTTATTCCTGGAACCATAGAGAGTTGAGACGTTCACAAAGTAAAATTTTGTCATATGGCAACAAAACAGGGAAAGGGTTAAATCGCATTTGGCCGAGGCATGCCCCTCTGTTCGGTTGACGTACACGTTTAGCGGGTTGGGGGAAGCTAGTCTTTTGTCTCGTAATCGGGATGTTGTGTCAGTTACGTGGGTACTGTGGACCTGTTCCCTCTGAGCACTGATGCTCAAAATCTTTAAGACTCGCGACACATCATTAATTGATGAGGTTAATAAAGTCTTATTCAAAGTATTGCAGTGATTCGTTCCATAGACAAAGTTTAAAAAAATTATAGTCTCAGAATTTAATGATTGTTATGTCATTCGAAACGTAAAACTTCAACTAAGAATATCCCAAAAAATCTGTGGAAAAAATTAATTAGTGTGTGTGTGTGTGCAAAAGCTGCTCAAAGTCGAAACTTTTTTCACAAAAAAATTGAAACACATATTTTTCGTTGAGTAATCGTAAAAATTTATGGTTAGCAAAAGGTTGTTAAAAATTTTAATATAAATTAAGAATTAATGTGGACATTTTCGATTTTAATGTTTTCTGAAAATTTGCTTCACTTTTAATTGTTTATATTTTTAATATACCTAATAATATAATAAATATATTTTAAAAAATTAAAAACCCGAAATTTAGCAAAACTTAGAGAAAAATATCTAAAATAAAAATATCTCTGTATCTTTTAAAAAGCATTCTTTCTCTGACGGATACTGTAAACAACTCTTCCGATATCTTCTGATCTCAGAAAATAATTCAATTTGAAAAGTGTTCTAAACACCTATTTTTCGACAAAATATATTTTATTCATTCCTGAAAGTATGTAATCAACATGAAAAAAAACGGCACAAATGTAAAACATACATCAAATAAAAATAATACAATAAATAATATAAATAATAAATAAATAATACAATTTCTGTTACTCTTTGCAATCGTCAGTGTTGACATAGCTCATTGAATGTAAAATCTGAAAAATCTAGCCAACACTTGTTGCTATAACTTGCCAAATACGATGAAAACTGCCATTATAAGTCTCAGGCATTGCCAAACTACGAAAGTTTAAGAAAAACAAAATGAAGATTTCAGTTCAGCAGACCATTGTTAACTGCCATACAAAATCTTACTAAGAACAGACCAGTCCTTCTAATTTTGTCCCGCCGTTGTATGGAGTCGAATCACTCTGTATTGGTTTAATTTACTGAAAATAAATTTCAATATTAAATTTTTCATATTTTTATAACTAATGCTCAATATTGTTTTGATTTTTTTTTTTGATAAGCCCTTTTTATAGCTGCTATTTAGTATTTTTTAGGAAGCCAAAGTTTATAGTAGTAAAGTTTAGAATGGGAGAGGAAAGGTAAAGGACTTTTTTTAGCAGCAAAGAACCTAAATACACTGCAAATAAATCTTTAAATTAATTGTTAACTAAAGTTTTTCAACTCTATTGGTGTTACATACATTTCAAACTTTTCATTAATAAACAATAAAAAACATACTTACAGTACAGAGTAATATTCTACTTGCTAAGAAATTATCAAATTATGTTCAGGTCGAATGATTTGCCTTTAAAAACAAGTTTAGTTTTAATTCTGAATCCTTCATAGAATGCGCGACATTACGTCTTAGTTAATGCCAGCAGTAAATGAAAGAAAGTTGACTTCGATTGCGCCTTTTTAAGTAGAAAGCAGCTTTCTTTAGTAATGAATTGAGTTGCTGTATTGCGTTCCTTTCTCTGCCAAAGCATTCTGGCATGACAACTGAACTTTTGGCCATCAGATTAGTCTGATGCAATTTAGTCTAAAGTGTAGCGACAATTTTTATCTCGCTGAAGGATGGGAACATATTGTAAAAATGCGTCGCGCTTTGGCTGTGCCAATCACAAATGTCAATTAACCAATTATAACTATCATTAAAGTATAATTAGAGGCGTGACAAGCAGGTGAGCTGCCAGATAACACAAAGCCAACTTTGTATGTAAATCCATACGTAGCTGCACGCCAATGACACTCACAGTTTTTTATCCAAGCGATAAGATAAATCAGTCCTCATGAGCAACCAGCAGGTCAGCAAGTTAAGCATGCAAATTTAATTTTCCAGGAGATAAAAAGCAACGCCCCCGTACTCTTAAAATTAGAGTCACACCACAATACAAATTCGCAGTTTAGCTGTGGTGCACTGCACAATGCGTGCCGTATCGAGGCATCCAGCAGCAGGTAATTAATGCCATCGCCATCGACCTTATCAGCGCATATGCGTCGCTGTAGGCATGAAATGTGCTATCAGTCGATGCTTGCCTCGTCTGTGCACAGATCTTCATACATACACATATTCATCCATAAATACGCGCAATACAAACTCTTTCACGTTATAAATGGGCCAATGGCTGCGTGGTGGGCGCCGTAAGGGCGACATTTTCGGCGGGGTGCCACTAATTGACAGTGCCGCGCACTGCCCCCGACATAAACTGCTTGTAGTAAATTGCCTTATTGTTTGTTTATTTTCAGAGTGGAATTTCGCATCAAGTCTTCGGCCGCGAAAGCAGTCGACAATTACCGCACTGCCTTCTTTGATGAGGAGTTGGCTTCGTCGCATCCTGATGACGTGATCGCTGCTCGTTTCGAGGAGTTTGGCACCACGCCTCCACGCACCAGAATGAAGATCAAGAGTCGCGATTGGGAGCGCAAGCAGAAGGCGCATGCCGTCGTCTCGGTGGGCGCGTAAGTGGCAAACGATACGTTTCGTTGAATGTTGTGTAATCAATTTGTGTTGTGGGTTTTTTCAGTTGCACTGACGATGCACCCAGCCTGCCGAAGAAGGGCATGACGCGTATGGCACGGTCGCGTGTGCTTCGCCGCAACACCATGGACTGTGCGCTTCTCAATGAGATGTTCGTCAACGAGGAGAGCAAACGTAGCAACAAACGCGCGCAGGACCTGCTGCGCGATGCTGAGCGTGAACTTAAAAACTCCATGACAGCCGCCACTGCAGCCAGTTACAATCCGCGCGGCCTTAGCTTCAATGAGAATGCGCAGCATTTGGAAGCTCTTGACAAGTGCCCTCCGCTCTGTTCGGATGTGGGCCTACGCTGCGCCTCGAAAGTGGTGGAGTCATGCAACCGTTACATGAGCGTGTCATCACGTCCGATTGGTTATCGTTCGTCTGCTCCACCGTCGGCATTCATACAACAGCTGCGCAGCGATGCGAAACGCACGCCCGGTCTCAACATACGCAAAGAATTCCACGAGACATTTGCTAATCTAATCAAACTGGGCAGCGTTGACCGGCAGGATGCGAAGGTAAGTGGCTGTCCACTTATTTGTCATAACCAGGGAAAGGATTTTGAGGAAATTGCCTTTTTTGTTTGCTGCTAGATAGAGCATTTCTGATTGAAAATGAGCACGAATTAGGTCCTCCTGCTTAGAAATATATCACTTTTATTTTGCCTTTTTTTGCCTTAAAAAGGCAGTTTGCCTTTTTCACCCATAAATGCCTTTTTTTTAGTGCCTATTTTACCTATAAATGCCACAAAATGACTTTTTCAAGATTTGTCGAGGGCCTTTTTATTTTTTCTTTCGTTTTTAATATTTTCCCTCTTTTGTTTCGCAAAAATACCTTGAAACTAAAAAAAATTAAGTGGCAACATTGCAATTTCGTTAACTTATCAATGTTTTACATTGATTTGATCATTCTTAAGCCGTTATTTTTTGTTGTGCAGTGGAAAATTTAAAGAAAAAAATATGCCAAAATTAAAAAGTTCGGTTAGCGCAAAAATTTTATTTATTTTTTTGTAAGCCGTACTTGTCTTTTATGCTTTTATATGAGAAGTTAAAATATGAATTTAAAATATGTGCCTACATTTCAATTAAAATATCTTAGTTTTAGTTTTTAAACTATCTTTGAAAACCTTGATGTTCCTTTTCTTTTACAAAAAACGAGATATAAAGATTGTATGTTGCATACGTCAGATGAAATAAAATTATTAAAAAATACATACCGTTTCCCCTTTTCTTGTATTTTTTTCTTATTTTTAAATGCCTGTTTTTGCCTTTTTTAACAGTTTTTAATGCCCTATGTTGGCTTTTTAAGCAGTTTTAAGTGCCTTTTTCTGCCTTTTTGGCAGTTTTTAGTGCCTTTCCGTGCCTTATTTGCTATTTTATTTTGCCTTTTTTATAGGTTTTTAGGTCCACAAAATCCTTTCCCTGGTCATAACTATCAGCTTTATGACGCTATTGGCTATTTTCAAAATGACAAGCTAAATACAGTCGTGTCTGGGTATAGTGAACCCCTATATAGTGAACACCCAAATTTTTACATGGAGTGCTCTAAGTAGTGAACAATCGAAAACACCTAAATAGTGAACAAAATAGTGAGCAAATAAAATCAGTTTTTGAACAAAAATTTTAACCTTGATGTAGTGAACAACCTCAATACTGTGAACAGGCCTTGCAATAATTAGTTCACTATATCCAGACACGACTGTATCTACTTTTTGGCAAACGTTAAGCTGCACAGTATTATTGTTGTACAACTGTAGTTTATATAATTTGTTTAATTTGATTGAAATTCGTTCTTTTGACACTCATTCGTTCTTTCGTACGTTACAGCTTTCGCATGAGGAGCATACCTGGCAGACCGAACTGAAAGATCTCATCTGGCTAGAGCTGCAGGCTTGGCAAGCTGATCGTACAATCGACCAACAGGATAAGTATCTGTTCACTGAACGCCAGGCGGTGCCCGACTTGCTGACCAAAATCATTAGCTACAAGTTTCAGCCGCAATATCGGCGCGAATCGAGCGAGATAAGCGTGGATAGTGGCATTAGTTCAGACAGCAATGCCAGCTGTAAGTATAAAAATACATTTACCTCTAAAACAAGTGTAAAATGTGAGCTTATCGTTGATTGTTTTCACAGCACCACAACCGGGTAAGATGTGCACTGGCTGCATGTCCTTGTACTGCAAAGACTGTATGGAGCAGCAGGAGATCGCACTGAAAGAGGTTGAGGAGTTGTTGACCAGACTAGAAGCGGCAGAGGCACTGTACCCCTCGTCACAGGTTATGGGCGCCTTCCATCCCATTTACAAGAGCGAAAGTTTTGTTGGACGCATCAAGGCCATGTGCCTGTGGTACAATATAACGAAGCAGAATCGCCTAAAGCTGTGCATTTTGGGCAAAATACTGGCACGGTAATTGATTGCATACTCGATCAAAGCCATACCTACACAGCGTTCTGATTGTTTAATGTTTAGCTTGCAGGGTGAACGATTCTCCTGGCCGGTACAAACCTCATTTACAGCGACGGATAGCGGCTCATCGTCGTCGGGCATCGATAACGACGACTCTGGCGTGAATTCCATCGACTCCACTAAAACCAGTTCTAGTCAAGGTCCGCCCCAGCGGAAGCTGTCATCTGTGATGAACTCTCCCAAGGTGCAATTTATGCTGAACGACGTGTCGCACATTCCTGGGGAGACATCGAGCAGTAACGAGTGCGCTCTCTCACAAACGAATTCGCCCATTCGATTTACGTTTATGTTTTGCTGCCCCACAGATCTACCTCTACCGAAGTCAGCCATTTGTCGGAAGTATTCGGTTCGCCTTTTCGCAAGAATTCCATGCATGACATCAATATATTTAGCGTCGAACCGCTCGCCAACGGCAACGACATAAACGCTGAAAATTCGTCAGCGTTGTATAGGTGAGTGCAAATCTTACGGTTTGTTGAACGGGGAGCATGGCGTGACTGATTCGATTCTTTACAGAAAATTCATAGAGAATGTGCTTAAGTCGCGCGGTCTTGCCAAGTCGTTGTCGTTCCTGCACAAGCTGCACAACGTGGTGCTGTACAAGGCACACATTGCATTGGAGAAGCCGGGCACCGGAGACTATGATTTTGAGATCGAACTGATCGACGAGGGTGTGCCGCGCCTTGAGCCGGAAATTAGTCAGGAGCAAGTCGATGAATTGCGTCGCTATGGCTACTGGAGCGAGGAAGCACAATCGATTAATCTGCCGACGTACATTCCATCTTTCGTGTTCCTAAGCGGCATACCGTTGCAGTTCATGCACGAGTTTCTGCGCATGCGGCTTGAGACGCGGCCGAGCAAGCCAAATCCGCTCAGCTTGGAGCAACTGATGAAGGAGCTGCGTGAAGGGCTGACCTTGGCTTTGACATATCGTGAACGCTACCAGCGACACGTGACCACAGCGCTGGTGGAGAATGAGGCCGAGTGGGAACGATACATGGGCATACTGAGTCACTTTGATGCAACGGTGCGAAAGGTTTTCGAGGTAGGGGACATTGAGCTGCCATGTGGTTCGAAATAATAATGTATGTTCTTTTCGCCAGCTCTACCTCGACTACATTGATCAGCTGGTGTTGTTTGCTGCTCCAGAAAATCACCAGAAATCTGCGCTGGAGAAGGAGTGGATGTTTACGAAGCTTATTAGCCCAATGATAAGTGGAATGCATACGATAGCCGCGAAGAAGTTCTGCACCATTATTCGCAATTTGCTGCGCAGCATCTCAGAGCGGCTTGTCAGTCGTGCATCCGAGCTGGACATCCAGATCGACGACACCGCCCAGAATGGCGAATTCGAGTTGAAGTGGCAGTTGTTGACCATCTGCCGCGAGACACAATCGTTGTTTACAGTGGAACGCGAGCGCTCCGTGAAGGTGCTCTTCTTTGCAAAGACTTTCTGTCGCGATGTGGAGAGCGCCGATTTTCATCGGGAACACTATGAACACGACGTGGCCAATCATCAGCTGGATTTTGTGTGTGCTGACATTAAGAAGGCGTTTAGACTGCTGCAAAAGGACGTGCTTGACGTGCGCAATAAGTTGGCCAAAATAATTGAGCGCGTGCAGGAACGCTGCTGTCCCGCAAACATGTCCGATCTGGACGACCAGGACAAGCAGGCGGTGCTGTCGCGCACGCGTGAGATTCTGCACCAGGGCTACAAATTTGGTTTCGAGTATAATAAGGACGTGATTCGGCTCTTTGAGCAGCGCATCATGGTCAACAAGGACGAGTCGTGTCAGGTCGATTTGGCGCTGGGTATCATCGACTTTGCCAAGATGTGGATGCAGTTTGTAATGGAGCGTTGCGAGCGTGGTCGTGGTATGCGTCCGCGCTGGGCGTCACAGGGATTGGAATTTTTGATTCTAGCCTGCGATCCGCAGATCACGCGGCACTTGGACGAGTGTCAATTTGAGGAACTGAAGCAGAAGATGGACTGCTGCATATCGCACGTGATTGGCATAACGTCGGAGCCGGAGAAGATAGCGCGAAAGAAGGCTTCGCCACGCACACGTAAGACGTCGTCGCCGGCAGCCAGTCGGTCACGCACGCCTACTCGGGTCCCAATGTCGGCTGGCGTTGTCAATGCCAACACGCCGCCGTACAGCAAGTTTTTGCATCCGCAGTTCAGCCTCAAAGAGGAGGTGCTGCGAAATGCAGCCGGCGGCCCGACCGAATACACTGCAGTGGATGCAAACGAGACACCGGCGGGTGGCGACAAAGCTGGTGAGCTGCGACTTATTGTACCGCAGTCGCCGCCCGTTCCAAAATCTCCCGGCAGTGACAGTAGCAGTTCCTGCTTGGCGCCTCGCCAGATGCGCGTGCGAGATGCCGTAAATCGCCTCGACTTGGAAATCGAGGAAAACTTGCGTGAGCGCAACTTGATTGGACACGTGAAGACGCTGAATTCGTGCGACAAAGTGCACATACGAGCGCGCACAGTGAATTTCCATTGGCACCGCGGCATAAAGGTGCGCAGTATGCAACAGTCTTTCCAAGTTTTCATATTACATTTGATTCCCATTGCCTTACAGATCGGGCAAGGTCGCTTCGGCAAGGTGTACACGGCCGTCAACAATAACACGGGTGAACTGATGGCCATGAAGGAGATCGCCATCCAGCCGGGGGAGACACGTGCCCTGAAGAACGTGGCAGACGAGCTGAAAATTCTGGAGGGCATCAAGCACAAAAACCTGGTGCGCTATTACGGCATCGAAGTGCATAGGGTGAGTCGGAAGAACGGAAACGGCGCACAACCGCGAATCATTGACACTTATTGTGTGATTTTGAAAGCAGGAGGAACTGCTTATATTCATGGAGCTCTGCTCCGAAGGCACGCTGGAGTCATTGGTTGAGCTGTCCGGTGGCTTGCCCGAGGGATTGGTACGACGCTTTACCGCACAGTTGCTGTCTGGTGTTGCCGAGCTGCATCGACACGGCATTGTGCACCGCGACATAAAGACTGCGAATATTTTTCTAGTCGATGGAAGCAACAGCTTGAAATTAGGTGATTTCGGGTCGGCGGTAAAGATACAATCGCACACCACTGTGCCGGGTGAGCTGCAAGGCTATGTGGGAACGCAGGGTAAGTGATGTCTGCGTACTTTATGTGCTGATCGAAGAAGACCAATGAGTATTTTTGCAACACAGCATACATGGCCCCAGAAGTGTTTACCAAAACGAATGGAGACGGACATGGACGTGCTGCGGATATTTGGTCAGTGGGCTGTGTAGTTGTGGAGATGGCTTCGGGCGTGGTAAGTACAACCAGCAAAGTGCAGCGATGACAGAAACAATACATTTGCGTTTGTTTGCAGCGTCCTTGGGCACAATTCGATTCGAATTTCCAAATCATGTTCAAGGTTGGAATGGGCGAAAAACCCGAAGCACCAGAGAGCCTCTCGCAAGAAGGTCACGATTTCGTGGACCATTGCCTGCAGCATGATCCGAAGGATCGTATGACGGCCGTTGAACTGTTGGGCCACAATTTCTGCAAGGTAATGCATATTGCAAGGCGGCTGTGTGACTGATTTTTGCTATTATAATGTTTTACTTACAGTATGGCCACGATGAAGACTGCAATTCGGAGTATTTGCAAGAGCGGATTCGTCGCTCATTCCGACGTAATGTAAAGTTAAAATAGGCGCAAAGTTACCTTAGCAAAGGACCAAATTTACCCCCAAAAACATATATGGCCTATAAACCATACTCTACTCTTTTGCTAATCTAGCCCTTTGAGTAGGATCTGAGTGTTAGATGGATCGTAGCTGATTTCGTAGCTTCCTAGTGTTCCTGTCTCAATGGACAGCAAGCTGTTATGCTCTTGTGCAGTTGCTACACATCGTGAATACCACTTATATTTATTTGAAAGTCAGACAATAAAGTTTTGAAGCTATTCTATATTAGATAGTTTTTGCTATAAAGGCAATCATGTTTAATTCTTTGACAAAATTGGTTATTCGAAAGTGAAACATGTTTCTGCATGATATGTGCCAAGACTAAATACAATAATATCTAAAGGTATATGTGAATCATAACGATTTTCTGAACTAATTAAAAAGCTAAATATATTTTTTAAGATTACAAAAACTGTCAAATTTTTTTTTGGCACAAAGGTTGTGTTTTTTTAAGATCTCTTAAGCGTTCTTCCAACATTTCTGTATACTGCAAAATGCAATAAGACCAATTTGAAATTTGAGAAGAAGTGTATGCACCTTTCATACACTACTTACGTACATTTTTGAAAGACTAGGAATTAATGTGGTAATTAATTGATTTTCAAATACATTTACAAACCGTCTGTGGGATCAAATTTCTGAAGAAGATATAATTGTCTACGATTCTTACAGTTCAAATGGTTGTAATCCTTTAAGGTCTCCTGTACTAATTAAGTAGAAAAACAAATAAGGACAACGATTTCATGCTCTAGACGTAGACAACGCTACATATGGATATATTTATGTAATACCGTTTTATTGACAAATTGTTTCAACAAGTTTTTTGAAGAAACAGAATGATTTTATTTTGATGTTGTTCCATACATTGGATACGAGGTGCTGGTTGGTGCTGGCGGCTCGGTCGATGAGACACTGGGTGGAGTTAAAGGAGATCCGCCGCCTGAGCCTGAGGGCGGATCAACTGTGCCCGGTGTGGGTTGAGCAGTTGGCACCGTATAGATTTGTCCAAGAGCCGAGGGCGCAACCAACAGGAAGGCCAATAAAAGGCTAAGCATCAGGTTGAAAACTGCGAAATTTTCAAATGAGATTTCAAATTATAAAGTGATTCACATAAAATGTTTGACGAAATATAGAAGAAAGTAAATTAATTGAAAATTCTTAAGTTGTAAGGATCACAAGCGATACCAAAACAACGTAAAGATTTAGCGGCGAATCACTTCCATTAAGATTAGATTTCAATTTATATACAGAATTCCATAGATCAGCAGCAAATCAAAGCGGTGTCAGCGCGCTTCGCTGCGAATTATGAAGTTTCGGCAAAAAGGATTAGCTGCAACAATTTCAAACTCGTGCACTGATCCCACGTTGGAAGTTGCTCGGAAACTGGTCCGAGTTCAAATAAAATCTCTTTCGTGAAAAGATTCCCCTTTTCGCTGACTGCTCTTAGCACATTACAAATAATTGGCAAATCACTTACACTTCATTGTGATCGGTTGGTGTTCAAGTGTGATATCTTGACGGTTTCACTGCTAATCGGCAACTGTTGGCCACCAGGATCGAATATCTATTTTTATGCAACGACGCACCTGCGCGCGACTTTATTCGTTTGGTGTTATCGCGTTTGGTTTTATCTCGACGGAGGAAATTAATGAAATTAATTAAATTTAATTGAAGGCAAATTTTATCGCGCGACGCTAATAGGATATGAGTTTCCAAGCTTTCATTTGCGCTTTGATGGTCAAGCGTCAGCCTGACCACCAGCGGAAGTAATATTTCACAACGGCGCCGAAGTGGGCCAGTGGACACATTATACAATAAGATAAACAATATTTCTTGGACAGCAGATATAGCTGATTAGTCATTATGAAGACCTACGATGAGATTTGGTTGTCAAGTAGATAGGAAATTTTGCGTGCATATCTAAAGCAATGCCTAATCAGTAGAAAGTGCTTATCGTGAGTGGTTTTTTCTTTGTCGAGGTAAAAAACCACCGAAGGGACAGTCTGTTTTTTTTAGGTCTTCGAACAGCGTACAATAAAAAAATGTATGATCCACGACCTCTGAGAGATTCACACATGTTGGACAACCTGGTGCAACGTCGCACAGTGTGACTTTTATCATTTTTAGGATGCCAAAAGTCATAGCAGTCAAACCAAAGTAGGTATGACGATAAAATTTTGCAATAACCATGTAGAGGTCAATATCGTATTAGACAACAAAAATGGGCGTGATCCGCCCACTTTTTCTTCGACTCCCCATATAAGGTGTAATTTCGGATGCCCTTTATTTCTAATTTAATAGAGTTTGTCTGGACGGACGTAAATAAAAATAGTCAAAATAGTTTTTTTAATACTTTTGAATTAGATTTATTCAAAGCCATTTAACATTTTAAACATTTTTTGACAAAAACTCCAATATCCTGTGATATAAAGGAAACGGCTATTTATTCGGATAGAATGTGCCCATCTTGAGCGAAAATTATAGCAGAGTTTTTTTACACAGGATTTTTATTTGAAGTGAACAACATCTTTAAACTCAAAATATATTTAAAAACCGCATGATTCTTATTTTTTGTTTGCTTGGATTTTAGCCAAACGTCAAAAAGTTCACATCGCGGAACTGCCATGTTTGATTGGCTGTGAACTAAATTGGTGCAAAAAGGAGCAAAAATTGATTGCAGAATCTGAAACTAGGCACATTTTTCATTAATGTGGTTATAAACATCACATGGAACTCTACGGAACTCAATAAGTTTTACTCTATTAAAAAAAGAAACAATTTTGGGAATCACTCAATTTTAAGTGACTAGCTATTTTAATCGATCAAAAATTAAAATAAATTAATTAAAGCTTCAAAAACTTACCGGAGTTTGCACAAAATATTCAAGTAACTAAAATCAAAAACATTTGTTTAAAAATATTTCTGACAAAAATATCATGGCACTACAGTGCCAAAAAGTCACAAAAAATCTCACATTGAGAAAAGTGTTTCTGCACTTGTCGCAGTGAGACAAATTCGATAACGGTTATCATGCTAACTGTTATTGTTCGTTTTGCTTTGAGCATATATTCGTATCACTTGTATATTCCTCTATTGCATACCAAAACATTTTTGCGATCGGAGAACATTTTTTTTTTACTTTTGGCATCCTAAAAATGATAAAAGTCACACTGTGCGTCGTGTGCGAAGCGATATAGGTTGCTTCTGTACCTTTCGAGTCCCGTTATGAACAATTTCTGGTTCTGTTTACTCATTTCTCAACACTAGTTATGAGTCAGGAAAAGGATTACATTAAAAAATTCTGTCATCGTTGAGCCGATATCTCGTATGGCTTATTGCTGTTATGGCCCGCCAAGTGTTATGTAAAATTTTCAAAGGAAATTAACTGACCAGCTCCCTTGACACGTAGTCGACATCAATCATGTTGGCAATTAGTGGGTGTTGTTAACGCATTTATTGAGGATATACATACATATGTAGTTTTTCAATTTTCAGTTACAATAATTCAAAGTTAACACAGTGGTATGCGCCAGGTGAGTGAATGCGCGTTCGGCGTTTCGACCGCAATGGCACAATACAAATAACACACGAACCAACAAGCTAACAAATCTCACAATCTTGAACAGTTTTATATAATTTCCTGGCATAGGGATATTCTAATAATACATAATACATAGGTACATGTGATACATACATATTCCGTACATACGAACATTTGTATGTATGAGGTTTAACGTAGTTAGAGTAGCAACAATGAACACAATAACAGGTCAGTAATTATTTATGGTATGTACTCACACTATATACATATATAATTATATGTGTGTGTATGTATGTAATGAGCTGGTTGTATATGTGTGTGTATGTGTATATTTATTGTTAATGTTCTTTTGGTGGTGGCCTCTGGTGACCCCATCTTGCGCAACAGTCCATATATGTATGTATGTTTGTATGGATGGGTGTTTGTCTGTATGTATACATATATAATAGTTTTTCATTATTGTGTTTCTTTAGATACTGTTTTCATTATTCAACATGTTTAATTCTCTACATCATAACTTTGAAACGTTTATAGTCGGTTTCTTTGGTTTTACAAATACACTAAACCTACCCAACTGCCATACAACGTACATATTGTATATATATATTGTTTTGTATATGCGAATTTCTATCAATCCATATAATTTCTACAAGTTATAATTTGCAAGTTTCTCCTTAGGGCTGTCATTTATTTGTGTTCTTCATGTATTTTCGTTCAATATTTTAGGAATATTGCGCATGTATACAGTTTGGATCGAATACTCGCATCTATAGATATATAAATCTAAAATATAGGCATAGGTATATGTGTGTCTGTATGCTGATATGTATTGTTTCACTTCAAGTCTATTTTGATAATTTTACTTGTCTCAACTATTAGTAATTTATGTATGTAGTCAGCAAGCAGCGCTTTTCGCGCAATCATAATGGCAACTATTGGCATAAACGACTGAGATGCCACACTAATTTTTACCAAATCGAATATTGTTAACATTACTAACGTTGTGTGCCAACTCAAGCATACTTCTAGGCTGACATGTTCAAAGAGATAGACGGAAAAAAATTCATTCTCATTATCTACAATTGGCCATGGCCAACACTTGCATGCCTCATGCTCTGCTGATTTTGTGCTCGCTACTGTTACGGTGGCACTTGGCATGCCACACGGATGGACGAAATGATGTAAGAGGTTCATATGTGGTTTCAAGAGGTTAAACTAACTTTCGTGTAACAATAGTTCGAAAAGTTGAAAACCATTTTTGTTGGCCATTATTAGCCATTATTTAGTTGTCAAGGAGTCCCTTTGACATATCACACTAAAAATAACACAAACATTTTTTAAAATAATAAGCTAAGAATTACGTAAGCTTAATCTTAAAATCGTTGCAGCTAGAGCGCCAAAGCGTAGAGAGAGAGAAGGACAGTTAATCTCTTCGTAGCGCTCTATATAAGTTTATCAAACATCTCTGATGAATTTGACTCAGATACTTAGTTTTCAACAAATTGGTTTTAAAATATTTAACCCTTTGCGACCGTATGTCTGCTCTCAGCCACCAAAGCTTTTATTTTATTTTTTTTATTTTATTTTTTAATTCAATTTTATTTTTCCTTCACAATCTTGCATACTGTGTATTACTGTTTTTTCAACGAAAATTAATTCCGACCAGCATGACACCCATATATAAAATTAATACGGTCGCAAAGTGTTAAAGATCGATTAGATCGATAAAGCAACCTGGCTGAAAAATTTGAAACCTTTGAGACTTTAAAGATTAAATTTACATATTGAAGGAAAGACATAAAGAAAGGGTTAGCAGCTTAATTTCAACTCATGCAACAATTATAATGCCAAAGGTAATTTTTGATTAATTCTTAAGAAAACTATAATTGACAAAACATTTTTCAGATGATACTATTTTCTCCCACCGTATGTAGACGTATATTTGTTCTAAGAAAAATAAATTGTCTACTTAAGATTGAACTGGAAGGTCGTAACTCTGTAAAGTTACACTGGATCCCAGTAAACAAGGGCCACGAAGGCAACGATCAGTGTTCGGACTTTGCTACGATCGTAGTGAATTTGCTACGCTTTTTACGAAATTTTAAAATCTACTTCACCACCCCGCTTGAGATCCAATCTACTAAGATTTTCCTCCTGAAGCAAAATTCTTCCTAAGGGGATAAAAAAATATCGAATGATGCATTGTTTTTTTCTTACATGTTTTCGTCTGAACAAAAAATAAACAAAATGTCATTTTTGTCTCATTTTAGGTTAGGTTTTTTAGTAAAAATTCAAAAATTCACTACACAATTTTTGGTGTTGCTACGCTTTTTTGCAGCTGTCACTACGATTTCGTATTTGCCAGATCCGAACATTGGCAACGAACAAGCCGACCGCTTTGCCAAAAGAGGTGAAATGCACCCAGTGGTCATTTTGTGAGCTTTGCAGAGCACACTTATAAGAATGGCTAAAGTAATGGGTAGAAAAAAATTTTGCCGAGCAATAAACCAACAGTATGGAACTACGTCAGACAAAAAGGTTCTTAATGATCCTCATCCTAAAGAATTAAGATCTCCGCATCGTCTCTGCATACCTGACTGGTCAGTGTTCACTGGGATGTTACTCAATAAAATGGAAATTCTCTCCTAGGATGTTTGCAGGATATGCAATCAAGAACCCGAAACTGCCATACATGCTCTCTGTGATTTAGCAGAAAAAGATTTCCCTAGTTAGTAGCGGCAAACATAGCTCCGGCTAAGATCCGACACTTAGAACCCCAAAGAGTGCTAAAACAAATAAAAAGCTTCAACCTGGAGGGTTAAACAAAGGCTTGCACAAAAGATCATCACTGGTCGCGGTCAGAGAACTAGAATAATTACTATCCATATTTTTGGAAATAAAAAAATTGCCCTGATTTAAGAAATTTCTATAAATATTGCTTTATAATAATTTTTCCCAGTAAGGAAAAGAAGAAAAAATATTACAAAATACACTTTCAGAAAAGTTGACAAATTTTTTAGCAATGACGCCAAGTTTTTACGTAAACTAAGTTAAGTTTCGTTTACTTTGTGACTAGTCTAATTTTTACGCATTTTTTAGGCCTTTTTTATGCCTTTTTCATGCAACGGCACTCGAGTTGCCGAGTTTTTGTTAAATTTTCTTCTATGTAAGTATGTGCGTATATATGTAATTAATATAATTTATAACGAAACTTTAACGAATATAGCATAACAAGTATTTATGTAGACATAGCAACTCAACAAGTTCGATTGGGAATTAAATTCGTTTAAAATTTAAGCGTTGTAGATTTCACAAGAAAAGCTTTACAATCGATTTAACAATTTTCGATTTTCTAACAATTTGCGTTGCGGCCTGCAAATTCTCTTAATTTTCTCAAAACAATTTGACCTTCATCATTGATTTTAATTTAGTGACATTAATACATTAAATGCTACATTAACAATTCGCTACTGCCAAAAAACACAACAACAATTGCTTCTCTTTGCTTGCTTTTCACTATATCTAAGTATGCACTGTGTGTGTGTGTGTGTGTGTGTGTTGGTGTGTGTGTGTGTCGTATTTGTCAGACATTGCATACAATTTTTTTAAAACATGCACACATCATTTTGTAATTGACTAAAGTTTTTTGTTTTTGCTATGCTGTGCTTTGTGTTATGTTCGCATGGCAATAAATATCTATGCATGAAATTATTAATTTTTGTTTTTGAATGAAGCAGACAATTAGTTTGCAAACTGCTCGACAGCGCTAGGCGCCGATCAGCAATTAAAGAGAATCATTTTACTATATGCGTAGTGCCCAGTGAAGAAGTTTGCCGAATGAAGTCAAATCAATGGTTAGTGATTTGGTTTACTTGACGGACATACGCGGGTTCGTATATCGACCTAACTGAAATATTTAAAGAAAAACTGTTTGTAGTAATCTCGATGGCTTCCTCTGCTGGGGCTCCCAATACTGTGGAGTGAAAGCGAATGAACTCCAAAAAAAGATGAGAAGAAAGGGTGTTGATAATCTCTAATCTAATGATGTCTTAGTTGTACTACTTTAGTCAGGTTACTAGAGACCAGTGTTGCCAGATACCTAAAATTACCTTCTCCTAAATCTTAAAAAAAAATTCAAAAATTAAAAAAATCTCCTAAAAGAGTTGTGCAGTGTTGCTAGATACAAGAAATGATTTTCTCCTAAATCTTAACAAAAAGCTGAAAATTCCTACCAAAAATTAAAAAAATTTCCTAAAAATGTTTTTTTTTAATTTTTTCCATTATTAACTAAGAAATTAAATTTCTCATAAAAAATAAAAATATAGAGCTAGATCTAGAGACCAGTGTTGCCAGATACCTAAAATTACCTTCTCCTAAATCTTAAAAAAATTTAAAATTAAAAAAAATCTCCTTAAAGAGTTGTGCAGTGTTGCTACGTACCAGAAATGACTTTCTCCTAAATCTTAACAAAAAAGCTGAAAATTCCTACCAAAAATTTAAAAAATTTCCTAAAAATGTTTTTTTTTTAATTTTTTCCATTATTAACTAAGAAATTAAATTTATCATAAAAAATAAAAATATAGAACTAGAACTAGAGACCAGTGTTGCCAGATAAATAAAATTAATTTCACCTAAATCTTAAAAAAAAAAATTAAAAATTAAAAAAATCTCCTAAAATAGTTGTGCAGTGCTGCTAGATACCAGAAATGACTTTCTCCTAAATCTTAACAAAAAAGCTGGAAATTCCTACCAAAAATTAAAAAAATCTCCTAAAAATGTTTTTTTTTTTAATTTTTGTCATTATTAACTAAGAAATTAAATTTCTCATAAAAAATAAAAATATATGTATTCAGTTTTTTTTTATTGCAGCCTTTTTATTCATTCAGCTTCACTAAAACAACTTAAAACAAACTAAACATAAAAAAATGAAATTCGCTTTTGTAAGGAATAATTTATTGCATAAATTATACACTTTGAAGCATAGAATTTAATTATAATTAATTGGGCATTTGAGCTTTCAATATTCAAGGCTTCAGTGCCACTAATTGTGTCAAATGCATCATCACTAAAATCTGCTAAACTTTCTCCTAAACAATTCTTGCTCCCAAAAATTCTCCTAAAAGGCCGAGAATCTTCTAAATCTTGGAGGAAATCTCCTGATTTGGCAACACTGCTAGAGACTGTCAAAGAGTTCATGTGATGTCTGCAGGCCATCGAGTTGATAAAACATGGCTTAAGTCATTGTTGGGCTTTGCATAAACGCAGATCCCACATCCTGAAATCAATATTGATGACAAGTCTGGTTTTAATGTATTTTAATGGAAATTGGTTGTTAAGACTCTGTTGGCTCTATTTGGCTAATCAGCTCTATAAGTCTTGCAATTAAAAATGCGTTGAACATTGCATAAACCTTTTTGAAAATTAATCTAACCCAAAATAAATTTTAAATTATAAGTATGAGCTTAATTGTAATGATATAAAATTCGAGCAAAAAATTTCGAATTTAATTGTGGGAATATGCATTTTTCTGTCCCGTTTATCCTCGTACCTGATGCTTCATGAATCACTTTTAGAATCTGTTAGATTTCAATTGATATCCCAAGTTGTTTATAAGACCAGATATCATTGAACAGCAGGAACTTTGGTTGGTATTTGATGTCCAGTTTTGAAATCTCCTTCAGCTAAGTGCTGGTGTCAACTAAGGACCCGCTTAACTGTAGCCTTGTGGCAGTCTAATGTTTTATTCCAATGGTGTTACAATCCAATTTCCCTTCACTGGGCACTCGCATACATGAAATCTGTGTTTGCCTCATCCTGCAGCCATCTAATCACACTTGCCGATGTCTATATATTCTTACTTACTATATGCTGATTATGCATTTTTGCTTGTCAACAGCTTCATAAAACTCTCTTGTAGATTTAACTAAATTTAACTACCACTTCTATGTGATTAAGGTACGTGTTGATATGTTTGCTGTGCGTACGAGTGCGTACGTTGTTGACCTTGTCTCATTTTCATTGGTTTGTGTGGTTGGTTTGGAGTTGTCGTCCTTAGTTGTCCAGCAGATCGCGCATCATGTCCAACGAGTCGTTCAGTGATTTGGCATAGCGCGATGCGCTCGTGTCCTCGCATGAGTAGAACGCTGACACGCAAAACACAATCTCGTTCGGATGCGGATTGTAGGAGCAGCCATAGCCGCGCGGTGTCACAGGTCCGTAGCCCATAAAGCTGTCTGTCTGACAGCCCACCTAAAGTTGTGCAGAACGGGTGGCATTGCGATTAAATGAGCGATTTGTAATATCGATCAGACAAACTGCATTCGAGTATGGTGAGCAGTGAAGTTGGGCTGACTTGAAATAGGCTGACTTACGACTAGGTGCCTGAGCTCGGGTGCTACGTGAGTGCGCGGTGCGGTGCGGTGCGGTGCGGTGCGGTGCAATGCGGTGCGATACAGTGTGGTGCCGTGGTTTAGAGTGCTTGAAAGACACTTAAATGTGCAACTGAAATCAAATCAAAGTTGATGCCAACAAATTGGTGCATTGATTGATAGTGATCGAAAGTTGCATAGTTGCAAATCAAAATGAGAACATTCGCACTTCATAGCAATACTTGTATGTACATATGTCCTTGAGTGGCATACATATTTTTTATTGTGATTTTAAAGCATGTAGTGCGAGTTTTTCTATAAAATTGAAACTAAACTGTGCGCAAGGTGCTTTGCAAAATAATTAAAAAAAAAATGCATTTTGTAAGCAGTTAAAAGCGGAGCACTTCCTCGTACCTGACTTGTGGACAGCAGGAAGCAGTTGGCGATTTTGTACGATTCATCGGTGAACAGTTCATGAAACTGGCCGTTCAGAAACACTTTGCTTGCCTCACGCAAGCCCGTTAACGGTATATCGATGCCATGCCCCAATATATTCTGAACCATAACCTCAGTTTGGCGTGCCACAGCGCAGCGGAACAATTCGCGCAAGTAATCCTTCTGCAGGCACAAAGTTGAATATGAAAACATGTTTAAAAAAAATAAAAATTTATAAAAAATGAGAACTTATGAAAAATAAAAATATATGAAAATATAAAACAAATTCCGGTACAGTGGCGCACACAGGGGGGTTTTGGGGTTTAACCCCACGAAATATTTTTAAGTTAGTACAGAAATTTAATTTAAAACCGTCGCATATATGTTCAATCATCAATAACACTACTCGACACAAAAAATGCACCTAAAAAGAGTGTTTTCTAGATTAACTTTGGGCCGCTGAACACGAAACTGAAAAACAAAAAAATTTTGTGAGAAGCGTTTTCAAATCTTCGAAAAACCAGTTTTTACCCTGTTGTTTCAGTTATGAGCACATATCTCGTAAACGAACCATCCGACTAACACAAGATGTCCGTCGGTCAGAAGATAATACCTTCGCCCTTCCAGCGATATACAGATTGTTCAAATCAGATGAGATTTGGGGAAGTTACTGACGACTTCGACCAGTTTCAAAATCATAAATTTTCGAATGTTTTTCTTAAAGATAAAATAAATTATCTCCTTTGGTCTCAAAACCTAAGATGAAAAATATATTATTTGTGCAAATATTAAGCCTACCATCAATGCAATCGAAAGAAAAATGACAAAATTATGATGCACTGAGTGAAAACACCAACTTTACATTTATGACCCATCCAAATGTTGATATAGGCGTGAAACTAGAGGTCATTTACCTGGCATAGTCAGTTTTTCATTTTCTGACCCAAAGTGATTTTTAAAGGACTTTAAAATTTTAAGGACATACACATTTCAAATATTTTTTAAAATATTTGCGGTTGTGCAATAATGATATGGGTATCAAATAAAAGAGAAAAAATGTCTCCTTTTAAATAAATTTTCTATTTTGAACTTTCAGGACCAAAATATGACAGGTAGGGGAAACATACATGTTTTGGATCTCAGTCTGTAGATTGATACATCTAAATTTTATTCTATTTCAAAGTTCTCAAAAAAGTTACACGAAACCCCCCCCCCCCCCTCCCCCCCGAAACAAAATCCTGCGTGCGCCACTGTTCCGGTATAATATAATTTGCAAAATTTACAAAAAATAAAAATACAAGTAAAATCGGCTGGGCGAGATTTTCGCAGAGATTTGAACACAACTTCCTCAAAAAACATAGTCAGATCTTGCATTAGCATCATAAACTTATACATAGAATGTATCGCTATATCAACTTACACTGTATATGCTGAATTTGACTTTGCGCGATTCTTCCTCCTCCTCGCGATCGCTTTCGAGCGGCACATTGGCTCCTTCGCCCTGGCACATGGCCTTGGCCCACTCGAGCGCCTCCGTGCTGGCAGATCGTATGCAATCGACTCGGCCCTACAAGTTAAACTCATTTACCGAACTGCCCTAAATCGAGTCATACCATAAAGTTGGGACTGTGCTTACCAGTTGAAAGCGCCTGGTGGATGCGCTTTCGTACGTTGCCACCAAATGTCCATAAAGTCTGCGTGCAGTTATATCGAAAAACATTTCAATAATCAGCGGCACCCTGTGCGGTCGATACTCACTTGTAGTAGGCCAACTGCAGCGACAGCTGTATGTAGGAGTCGGGGCTGACTTGGGAGGCCTTCATGAAGTTCTTGCCGTAGCCCTTGTAGCGGTACACATAGAAGTCCAAGTCATCGATTGCCCTGCAACAGTGGTGTGCATTGTTATTAGCGATGTTGGCAACATTCATTCCGCACTGCTACTTACTTGTCCACCGAAATGGCAGCCTGCGCGAATCGTTGTTCAATTTCCGGCACCACGACCCACTCCAGTCGCTCCGGCGGCGGCAAATGATGCTGCGGCACGCCGTTGTCGTCCGTGGGACAGTTCAAGATGTCCTGGTAGATCTTCTCGAGCAGCAGGACCACGGCCACACCCTCGGAGGAGGAGTGCTCGTAGCAGAGGCCCCACGTGCCGTCGGTGCAGATGACAACCTGCATTGTCTTGTCGAACCAGCGATTGCCCGAGTTGTAGTCGCTGCCGCCGCCGTGTATCATCTCGTGCGCCATATTCGTCTCGTCGCGGCTGCCGGCGTAGTGGCCGGACGGTGTGGCGCCGGTGAAACCGTGTGCGTTGAACGTCAGGGCGAGCGGCTCGTCCAGGCACAGCACCAGAAGTGCCGTCTCGATGAGTTCGATGTTGCGCTGATTGCACTCGTCCAGCAGCAGCGTGGCGCGATCCTGCGCCCAGCGCGTACGCGGCTCGGCGGAGAGCAGCCCGATCGGCGGCGGCTTGGCCGGCAAGCAGGGCGCATCGCTCAGCACGTACAGCACCTGCGAGGCGATCTCGCTCTCCGACAGCTTGCCGCGATCGCTCGCCTTCAGCACCACACAGTACATCTGGTTGCGGCATATGACAATTGCGTGCTCGACGTCGCCGGGCTTCTGTTGCGGCAAGTACTGCGAGTCTTGTTCGACGCCCGGACGGCGGCACGAGCCGAGCAGCCGATAGCACTGAGCCATGCATAGCGGCTGATTCTTCTCGCGGGACGTGGCGCGCTGCAGCGGCAGACAGCCGTTGTCCAGCATCTCCTTGTGCTGGACAATGCCGTCGAGAATGCGTGCGGCGAAGCGCGCCACGTCGTGCACCGTCGTGAAGCGTCTCGGCGGCAGAACCATGCCCGGATTCGAATTGATGGGCAATGCTAAGCGCACGTCCATGTACATCTCGTTCAGCCAGTATTCATAGGCCTGCAAATGAAACAGAAAATTAGCTTGAAATCCTGGTGGGTTTAACTTTTCGTTGTACATTTTTGAGGATTTAAGAAACATCCTTAAACTGCCTTTAAAAAACTTTCAACTATATTTCATGGTTGCCATAATAAACATTTGATACGCTTACAAACATGCAAAGTAGACTCCGTCTTTATGAAGAATTAAAAAAAACGCAATTAAAATATTTTCTTCGGAAAGCCACACCCACATTGGTGTCACAACTTGTCGACAGCAATCGTAGTCAATGTCCGCTCAGAGCGAAAAACTATGGCACACATGTTTCATTTTTTTTTGGAAAAGTATCTCTTCTTGTCATGTTTTTATTAATTAAAAACATGTGTTCTTTGCAAACGCAAAACAAGTTCTCACTGTCTCGACCCATCCTTTTCAGTCGCTGAACTGTGTGAACGGAAATAGTGGTTAGAAGGTTGTCTATTAATTTTTAACTGGAAATTGTAGTCACAATCATGTGATTCGTTTTTAATGAACTCGTTCGATCTTTACTGATTGCCGGCCTCGATAGTCCAGTCCCTAGTGCGCTGGCTTCAACTATACCGAGGCCGTAGGTTCGAATCCCAGAATCGGGCTCGTGAAAATCTCATCTACGTCTATCCCATCCGCTTGAAAATTGTGCTGAAAAAAAAGGATGAAATATGAGTTATCACTCTCCCCCCCTATCCACATCACATCACATCACATCACATCACATCACATCACATCACATCACATCACATCACATCACATCACATCACATCACATCACATTACATCCCATCACATCCCATCACATCCCATCACATCACATCACATCACATCACATCACATCACATCACATCACATCACATCCCATCACATCACATCACATCACATCACATCACTTTACTGATTAATACAGATGCTTCTTTGAATTCAACAGGAATTAGTCGAGTTACTGATCATGTCAGATCAGATTTTCTCGAGAGTGAACAGACAGGTTTAAATATGAATCGAAATATTGCGATAAAAAGCTCGCACCTTGAGATCATTGCGGAAAACGCGGCCGAGGTCACAAGGTTATCAAAAACTCCGACATTCAGTCCAAGGAAAGAAAGATTCAAACATGTATATGTGTGTATGCTTGTCAGGGGTGGATTCAGAAACATATTTTGGGGGGTTTCAAAAAGTAATTCTTTAATATTCATAAAATGTCAAAACATGCCTTTTAATTTGTATGTAGTTTAAAAGTCGACCCTAATATTTCGGGGGGTTTCAACTTCCAAAACCCGCCACTGGTGCTTGTTGACTTTGGACCACAACATTTGCGTGTGATTGTGCGAGCTGCACCCTTTCCGTTCCGCATACTTGTTGAACATCGTAGTGCATGTCATTATGTCTCCCCTGTTCCCATTGTTACTCCTCGGCGGACGTGTTTCAGTGTTGTTATTTGGGTTCATTATCGCAAAGATAAAACTGACAAAATTTCGACAATTTCAGTATCAATCGAATTGATGCCTGATAGCGATTTAACAAAACAAACAACAAACAAATTTGTGGAAAAATAGTAATCAAGTATGTAACTATAAATAATGAGATACGTTGTAAAAGTCATACAGTCCAACAATTTCATCTTGAATGTACGGATAGCAGTGCAGTGCAGCTTCACAGTCACGAGCCACGACACTCACACACACACACACACACACACACACACAAGCAGCGAGATGAAAGGTAGGATCCCATCAAAACGGCGATATGACATCGCCATCGTTCCACGTCTTTGAGTAAATGAGCGAATTTGTTTGATTTTTCGGTACACCTCAGCGTTCACACTGTCCTTTGCGACCCTTTGCCTGTTGGCCTTGGCACAGGGACACATCGACTACAATTTGAAGTGCACCAAGGATGAAATCGGCATTCGTTGGCCAAGCTATCACAGCAACTCCGACTACTATGTGTGCCAGCGGATTGGCGGCAAGCAGCTGAAGGTCAGCTGCAACGCCGGCGAACTCTTCACTTTCGTGCTGCAGGCATGCACCGGCCCCGAACGCTTCATCCCTCCACCACCGATGGATATTTTGCCAACCGCTTCGCCTCTGCCCGCTCACTCGGCACCAGCATATCCAGGCGTTGTGTCGGGACTGCCAATGATGCCGCAGCCGATTTATCCCCACCACCCACAAACACGCCCCGAGCCGGTTGTAAGCCCCATCGACGAATACCCACACGGCTGGGAGATGCCACACATCAACCTGCCACACCACGTTGGCGCTGCATCCGCCGAGGACACGGACAATCAATTCGAAGACATATCCAGCCCACACAATCCGCTGCTGCCATCCAACAAGCCATCATTGCCCGAGAAACCCAACGCACCGTTACCGCCCACACCAGCACCCACGCCTCCAGTGCTTTCGTCCCACGTGCCGCCCAAGAAGCCACTGCAAGTGCCCCACAAAAAACCAGCACTCCCCAACAAGAAGTCGCCAACAGTAGGCGCTCAGAAGCAACCACCCACGCCCCAGAAAAAGCAGCCACTGCTCGCCAAAAAGCAGCCGCCGACGGTCGAGAAGAAGCAGCCGCCCGCACTGAAGAGTGTCGCCAAGAAGGAAATGCCCAAACTGCCATCCAAGGCGTAGAGTCGTCTGGAGCGCATAGTGCCAGTTCAAATTTTTAGTACTTGAGGTCCTCAAGACAGTTTTATGAAAATAGTTACACAAGCGGAATTTCTAAAATAAAAATATTCGGTATTTGAAAAAAGTTGGCTTTTACTTACGAATATTTGTATACGAGCATAAAAAACAAAAGCATGAGTAAATATTTTTATTTTTAAAAAAGATGCCATCCTAAGTGAAACTGACATTCACGATTCGGCAGGATGCTATTCAGCAGGAAAGACTTAAACCATGAAAACCAACAATCAAAGCATAGAGCCAAGCTTTGGGACACATCCGTGTGCAGTTTTTCTGAAATGCCATTGTACATATTTTCTCCTTATTCACTCCGCTTGGAAACATAGGGCCTCAACAAGGTCCTGTGTTGGTTACGTTGATCGATTGAAATGCTGACATAGTGGGTGATTATTACTGGGTTGCTTAGAGCTATTACAGCTACTGGAGCTTATCACAACTGATTGGTGTGGGAAGAATAGGAGCTTGTCCAAAGCTATAGAATTTGACTGGGCTATGCTGAAGGGATGAGAAACAATTAAAAAGCAGTGTGCAGGATCCAAGTGTGCTGGTAGGAATCGACTTACGGTCTCAAGGATGGGAGCCCAGTGCACTTCACGCTGGGCTACTGAGGCGGCATTTTATGTATCGAGATGAGGAAACTTTCTATTGATGAGTAGTTAAGATAAGGTTGCGATCCAATGACATCACAATGGGTCTACCTATTTATTTATTTATTTATTTAATCCAGTCAAACAAAAAATTAATTTTAACAGACCATCGATAAAACTAGAATGTTACAAGATAATAAAGTTCTAAGTAAGACTATTACTCTGGGAAGAGAGAGATCTAAGTGTGGAATGCGATTAAGTTCTGAGAGCGTCGTAGCAAGAGGAGCGTTTTTAGCGTTTTCCGTTTTGCATAAACCAATATAGAAATAATTAAAATACGTAAGTGCTCGAGAAGGGACAGTAAAATTTATTGTTTCCAAAATAAACGAACAAGACAAGTAAGCGCGCCTAGAATACAAAGATTTAAGATTTATAAGCTGACAACGGGAACCATAGGAAGGGATAGGGTCATTAAATTTTAGGGAACGAATAAAAACCTTTTGAATACGTTCAATACGATTAATAAAGGACGCATGGTAGGGACGTCAATTAAACGCAGCATATTCTAATTTTGATCTAACGAATGTTATGAAAAGTAGCTTTAGAGTATAAAGGTCGACGAACAAAAGCTAACATGGAATAGGAATTTGAGACAATGAAGTTAATCTAGGTGGAAAAAGACTCCCAGGTCTTTAATCTCACTGACAGTGTTTAGAAAAGAACCAGAAATATTAAAAGTTCTACAAGCTGGATTATCTTTCCTAGAGAAGATAACACGGAAACATTTTCAACATTTAGAAACAAGCGGTTTTGGATGCACCAAGAGTGGACCCTGTCAAGTTCCAACTGAAGGGCAACAGAGTCCAGAAGAGACTTTCTAACCATATAGATTTTGAGATCGTCTGTGTAAAGAAGAAACTTCGCCGATAAGAAACAAGAAATAATGTCATTAATGAATAAGAGAAATAGAAGAGGTCCCATTTATTTACCTACCTAAGCCAAGGTTGCTGGTATAAAATTGGCAATTGAACAAATGGGGTTTTCCCCAAACAAACAAAAAATCGTGTCAGAAATAACCCAATCAACAACCAGACAGCCAGGTGTTCTTGTGGGCTCTTTAACTATTTGTAGGATGTAAAACGATGTGGATGAAACAGTCAAACACATTTTGTGTGATTGCCAAAGTCTTTCAGTAAACAGTGATGGACTTTAATTTCCAGGAGATGCTTTTGTAATAGAGTCTTGTTTATACACGTTTTAAGGCCATATTTTTCCCATGCCTTTTAAGACCAAAGATTAGAACAGATTTCTAGTTCAACGAAGATGTGTTGATTTGGATCTTTACTGTTTCTTTATTCTGATTGGAATATATGCTCAAATATATGTTTATTTAACTATATGGTAGACGATTGGCAATCGCGTCTGTCTGTAGGTTTGTGACCACTAAAATATAGACTACTGATGTTGATGCTCGAACCAATTCTGTTCGCTTTTCTTGCTTTCTTTTTTACTCTAAAGAATAAAAAAGAATTGAATTAATCAAACCCAATCAATTACACAGGACAACAAAATCGCACTTTTTTTCTGTTGGACTTACTGTTTTTATACTTACTGTTTCTTACTAATTTGGGTGCGCTGATTTCGAATCTATCCTCAGATTTTTTCTAGCAGCTCTAGTTAGTGAGATATAGGTACCGTGTCATTTTTTCAGGTTTTCCTCTACTTTTTCCATATTTTTGATCGTAATTTCTAAACCAAAAAACCGATTGACATGATTTTCACCTTCTCGCATTAACAACACCGCACGGCTTCTTTTCCGATGCAATTTATTTTTATAAGTTTTAAAATTCCGCGGTAATTGGACCTCAAAGTCGGAAAATATGGAATTTTAAGGCGTTTTCTTTGATGGTCAAAAACATACACATTTTTTGTAAATCAATTAACGAGTTAGGTGTATAATGTAAGCCGACACATCAAGCAATACAACACAGCCAAATTATTTGGCGGAATACACATTCGCATCGAAATAAAACCAAAAATGAACCATAGTCATTTTCATCACTTTTCATACTTTTCCCTTAAAAAATTAGGGGGGCCTCAAAATATGCTCTTTTATATGTTCCATTTATAGTCTGAAATACAAAAAATTATAAAAAATATTAAAAACTTTGCATATTTTGAGGCTTCTAATTTTTTAAGGAAAAAGTATGAAACGTGATGAAAAGAGCTATGGTACATTTTTTCCATTATTTCGATGCGAATGTGTATTCAGCCAAATAATTTGGCTGCGTTGTATTGCTTGATGTTTCTACTTAAGATATTCATATACTTCGTAACTTGATTTATGAAACATCTGTACAATTTTCGCCATTAGAAAAAAGGAAATTCAATATTTTCCTACTTTGAAACCTTATTACAACGCCAATTTACAACGCATAAAATCAGTCAGAAAAGATGGCGTGAAATGTTGTAAGTGCAACGATATAAAAATCATGTCGATAGGATTATTGGTTCGGAAATTACAGTCGAAAATGTGAAAAAAGTCGAGGAAAATTCGAAAAAGTGACACGCCCATTTTTTGCGAAAACTAGAGCTGTTACATAAAAACGGAGTATGGTTTTGAAATCAGTGTGAAAAACTATTCAGAATCATGTAAAAAACTTCATGCAACAGAGATGCTGTTGTCCAATGTTATTTTTGGCTTTATTGACTTGACTTGCCTTCAGTTATTTCAAGTGTAGTTGCTAAGGAATTGAACGATATTTGTGACGCGGATAGATATCGTATTACGTGTAAGTATGCCATGTATTCATGTATAAGTTGGCAAGTGTAAATGTCAACGAATCATGGCATTCAGCATTGAACGTACGAGTATCTACAATAAAAAAGTTATCTGCAAAAATGCGGTGCTTACACATATTTAATTACCTGTCTTGGCAGAGTCGATTCCGCAGCTCCGCCCGTATGGCGGAAATGTTGTGCTCCGGAAAGAAGATAAAAGTATGTACGCAGGTATGTGGCTTTCTTTTCTGTATTGCTAGCTGAGCAATTAATCCGAAACCGTAATTAGTTTGTCATCGCGCCGGGATGACGACAGCGTCACGGGGCGAGCGTTAGGAGGGGGACGCCGCGATAATGCGGCAAGCATTTTTTAGTTTCGCCATATCGCAACACACACGCACACACTCACACTCGCACATATAAACATGCATACATTTGAATGTATGAATGTAAGAGGTGTTCATCTGCGGCAACCTTCACGAGATTAGTTCGAACAATGCAATGTGGAGTTTTGATTTTGCAAATTGCCAATCGGTTGTCTTCTTGTCGCAACAGGTTGATTAAAAATGTCAGCGCAAATCGTTGCTGCCGAGTGTTGAAAAGTGGCATATAAAAGGATCGACCCATGAAATGAAATCAGTGTTTTCTGCAAAGTGCGAAGGGTAACGGCAACATGAAAACAGGTAACTATTCCGCAAACGTTGCAGACGCCAAAGCAGCCAATGCTTTGTTCAAAGGACATACCACAGACAAGGACAGCTGACATCTGCTGGACGCAGCGGTGGCTAAACGAGCAGAAATTTGGAGTACTCAGTTGAAGCATTTCCAGCAACGTTCCGTCGTATTTTAAATAACCAAATAATGACTTCGATTTAATTATCCTTTTATGTTTTTTTTCTATTCACAGTACTAACGCTGGTGTGCATTCTGTCTGTGGCGCACCATGTCGCTTCGACGTGCAATCTGTTAAAAGCTTTCGACACTACATTTGTGCCCGCGTGCAGCTCGAGTGACGTCTACATAAAGTGGCCCAACTACGCGAATCAAACTACCTACTATACGTGCTACGGCGTCGGCACTCCAGCGGTGACGGCCTGCCCGACAGACGAAGTCTTCATCTATGTGCTGCAAACTTGTGGCGCCTGCACTGACTACATTCCTCCTGTGCCGTGTAACAAACTGAGAACACAAAACCCGCCGAATTGCACAGCCATCGGCTCTGTCACTTCCTCGCCAGGCGCTCCAACCGGCCCGTCATATCCCACACCCAATTATCCGGACACGACCACCGCCACTACGAAAACGACGAGAACAACGCGAACCACCGCATCTACCACATCTTCCACATCTTCCGCAGAAACCGAGTCGACTGTCCCAGATCCCAGTCCTCCGACAGCGAACCCGACGACACCATCGCAGGCGACTGATTTTCCGGGACCGGAAACGCCAGCGACTCCAGCTCCGAATGTCCCGACCCCACCAACACCGGCGGCCACTCCTCCCAATGTCGACGTCACGCCACCAAATTCCCCTTGAACCAAATCAACTACATACAACTAAACAATATTGGATTCAATCTACAACTACAATCAACTACTATGGATTAAACAATTCAAATTAGAAAGCATACAGTTCATATTGCAATGTCGCGTATTGAGTATTCGATTTAAGCAAAATAAAGGCATGAAAAAATGCAGTGCAACCTATGAGTTAATGACTATTTTTCTGATACTGAGACAAAATACACCAAAACCATGGCAGAGTTTACCAAATAATTTTAAAGGACTGGATAATTTGAATAATTTGTGTCTATTTTTCGCGTCCGTTTACAGAATACGAAGCATTACGTTTGTTCTAGACGGAAAGTGAGGTTAAGAAAGTTAAGGAGACAAGACTCATTTCTGGGGTGCAATATTTCACAGCGTCCGCTTTACAAATTTGTTGAATGTGTTGGCAAACCGTACAGTGATGAAATATTGTCTGAATCTGGATTGCATGAGCACCGGCGGCTCGGTTTCTTCGGGCTATGGCGGTACGAATAGAATCAGCTGGAACATATTTGTGCGTTACGGAAAAGTGCAGTAAAAAGACGGCACTTTTTCAAGTCGCACCTCTTTGTAGAACGACTAGAGTTGGATTTAGTCCAAAACTAAGCAATTAAGGTAAAACATACGCGGTAATTCTCTGGACCTTAGAGTCCTTTTAGGCCGACACCCAAACCTAACCCAACTAACCACGACATGCCCATTCTGCCATTCTGCGACATTCAAAACAACTGAAAGATGGGCAGTCACTCACAATTTTTGAGGTAAGGTATTGGAAAATTGTTTTTTTTTTTAGAAAAATGTATTAAATAGTTTGTGCTTTTGTATAGGTATTTCACTTTAACCGAGTCTGCCAGTCTGATACATTTCCAATATAACCAAAAAGTAAGTACAGTGGACGTCCAATATAACGAATCTTAAGTTGTACCCCCAATTTGTTAAATCGAAAAATTCGTTAAATCGATCGAAATTTTTATTTGTTTAAACCATCCTTCTTAAGGAAATAAATTTCACATACTCAGTGTTTAAAAAAATATCTAGTTTTATTCCAGCATTTTCAATATACAAATAACAAACAAACAATGAAAAAGTCTTCGATGTGCGATTACCTCTTTACCGCAAGTAAACTTTTCTGTATGGCAATTTCTCTTGATTGATTATTGAAATTTTAATTTTTTAAAAGAAAAAAGCCGACCGAACGCAAAACAAATCCTGTAAAAATGATCAGCAATGCATACAGTCAGAATTTGAAAATGTTGATAACTTGACGTAAATTTGAAAGTTTTAACGTAACAAAAACAAAAACAATTGAGTTACCGTTCACTTGACAAAACCAAACATTCATTGTCATTGTAAAGAATGTGAATGCTCGAATAAAAACAATTCGAAGGTTTTTTGACAAAAGTATTCGTTATATCGAATAGCAAATTTCACTTTCGTTCGTAATATTGAACCATCAATGGAAAAAATTTGGCCGTACGTAAAATCGAAAATTCGTTAAATGGAAAGTTCGAAAATGGAAAGTTCGTTATACTGGACGTCCAGGCCCGTGCGCAGGGGGGTTTTGGGGGTTCTAACCCCCCATCGAGAATTTTTCCACATAATTTTCCACTAGCAATAGTCCTTATTCTACGAAAGTCAAACCGACTTGATAATAAATATTTTGTTGTCAATTTTTGTTTCGACATTCTCAACTTTCTCGACCTTGTGCACGTTTTTTTTGAATGTTCCCGCCTTTTTTACCTCCTATTATCAGTGTCATTGTGAATGCAACCATCGATAGTATCGATACAACCAAAGAATATGAAATGTATAGAAGGCGCATCTGAGCTCAAAAATTCAAATTTTTGTTTGCGAGCTTCATAGAGCGGGGGGAAGCCACAAAAGGGAATGAGCGGTGCCAGCAGGAGAGCAAGCGCTTCAGTTTACGCTCATTGACTGTGCGAACATGATACACATATGTCAAAACCCCCCCCCCCCCCATAAACGAATTCTGCGCACGGGCCTGTGGACGTCCACTGTATTTATTAAATGTTAACAAAAAAAAACAACCTCAATTAATTAATATTTTAGCTAAAATGTACAACTTGTTGTAAACCAAATAAGAAGTAAACAACCAAAACACTTTGTACAGTATTAACTATTAATCTTAACTTTTTGTGTATTAATGTTGGCTCATTGATGAAAATTCCACATCATTGTATATAAAGGGTGAGCAAGTACGAAATAAAGTCAGTGCTGGACGTAAAGTGTGATAAGTCAAAGCATTATGAAAGCAGGTACGTGAAATATCTAAAAATTTATATTTGTGCTGCAAAAGGATATTTAGGACGATTGAGGTTAGGTTAGGTTATGGTGACTGCCTCTATAAGAGACACACTCGGAGGACTATTATGAGGCCCATTGTGATACCACATATACTTCACCCGTTTTGAAATGTGTATGCAACACTGTTTTTTTCCAACATATGTTACAGCACACATTTCAAGCGGATGGGGAATGGGAGGGGGGCGGGACCTACAGTTTAACGCCGAATCCGAAAGACGATTTGCAGTTTTTCTTTCACACTTGGAGGTTTTGCCATTGTCTGCTAAGAGCGCACTTGTGCGATTCTTGTAATTCTCATCTGCTTCATGCGGATAGCGATAGAAGTAGATGAGCGTTTTACCAGCCCGAGCCAGGAATCGAACCTGGGGCCTCGGTATGAGAAGCCAGCGCGCTACCCGCTGGACTATCGAGGCCGTCCTCGATTGAGGTTAGGTGATATTAAAGTCTAAAGTCTTTGTTTAGTCTTTAGTCACTTTTAAGATTCATACAAATTTTGTCCAATCATAATTTCAATGATAGTATTAATACTTTAGACATTATTTACTCTTAGATGAGTGTCATTGGTAGTTGAGTAACATCGGACAAAAGAAAACTAGACTAATATTTTATACTTTTTTATCTTAGATATTAATTTAATTACTCCACATTGACCTCAGTCATGGTTGTGTACCCCACTAATGGTTCCATAATTTCCAAATTCTTCACAGTCGTTTAGTAATAAATTTCTTTCATTGCAGTTCTAGCATTGGTGTCTATTCTGTCAGGGGCCCAATATGCGGCCGCTGACTGCAGTCGACTGAAGCAGTTCGAAACAACATTAGTGCCGGCCTGCGACAAAAGTGAGCTCAACATCAAGTGGCCCAACCACGCCGATCAAAGCACCTACTATGCATGTAGTGGCGTAAATCGTGCAGTGTTGATGGGATGCCCGCGGAATGAGTACTTTAGCTTTGCGCTGCAGGAATGCGGATCATGCCTCGCATATATGCCGCCCGCACCGTGTAGCGAATTGAAAACCGAAAAAACTCCGATTTGCATTCCCATCAGTGCAGCTAATGACATTAGTACATCGCGCCCAACACAATCACTGCCAACGCCCAAGTATCCGCCATCAACGCCTGCCACCGTGCCACCAATTGCAACGACAACCAACCCACAACCGTCAACGACCATCAAGAATACAGAATCATCGACACCGAGCGACACTACAACTTTTCCAGCACCGCCAGGACCGGCAACGGCGGTTCCGGATATTCCGCAACCACCCTCGGATGCACCTACTCCGCCTAGAATCGAAGTAACTCCACCATCAATAGTGATAACATAAATTTGGAACAGTTGAAACGATATGCCGAAACAGCAATTTTTCAAGTGCAATGCTAAAATAGATTTGAAATATTAGCAAATTTCTATAAGCGGCATTGTTTGTTATCAATTCAAAACACATATTTACAAATATACATACGTGGGTACATACATACATAAGTATGAACCCACAGAAAATTCTAAACAATATTTTGTTTTCACAGATACATTGTTCAGTTTAAGTTTGCGAATGTTGAAGGGAGAGTTGACAACGTTTTATTCTATGGAAATAATTTCAAGGATATGAAGGGATTGAAGTAATAAGGGATAAGGAGAACTCAGTATAAGGAAGCATAAACAAAACTTACAGCAATTTAGTAATTTTTATTGTACAGGGTGGACCATTTAAGATTTGGAATTTGAACTACGCTTTATTTCGAGAATGGCAGTCCAAATGTCATTCAATTTGTGTTCGTAATTTAGAAATGGGACGCTATACGCTTGAACAAAATTGGAAAATTTTGAGAACTTTCTTACAAAGTGTAGAGTCTTCAACCCATCGTCGAAAAATCGAAAAATTGTCTTTTTGGATGAGGCCCATTTTCATCTCGGAGGCTATATGAATAAGCAAAATTGTCGCATCTGGGGTTCGGAAAATCCACACGTCACCATTGAGAAGCCAATGCACCCACAAAGAGTTACGGTTTGTTGCGGGTTTGGGTCCGGTGGCATCATTGGGCCATTTTTCTTTGAAAATGAACAAGGAGCCGCCGTTACATTCAATGGCGAGCGTTACCGGGCCATGCTCAACGAATTTTTGTTTCCAAAAATTGAAGCGGATGAGATGGACGACATTTGGTTTCAACCGGATGGCGCAACAAGCCACACAGCCAACGTAACAATCGAACTTTTGGGCACCGTCGTTCGAAAATCGAATAATCAGCCGAAATTCTGAAGTCAATTGGAAGTCTCGGAGCTGCGATTTAAGTCCGTTGGACTTTTTTTTTGTGGGGAGCCGTAAAGTATAAGTGTTACGCTAACCATCCAGAGACGATTGAAGCTTTGAAACATGAAATCGGAGTTGCCGTTCAGGAAATTCTACCCGGAACAATCGAAAAAGTACTTGAATATTGGGTTGACCGAATGGCGTACTGTAAGGCCAGTAGTGGCAGTCATATGAACGATATCGTTTTTCATTCTTAAATATGAAAGTCCAAGCTTTGTAATAAAACAGGAATTTTCAAAAATATTCATTAGTTTTTTTTTTATAACCGATTTAAATTCCAAATCTTAAATGGTCCACCCTGTATAATACTTATTTTTTTAAGACTTGTTACCAATGCCAAAAAGCCCCATGCAGTCCGCATGAAACAAAGTAAAAGTTCGTAGTGAGATTTTTTTCTTGAACATAAGGCAAGCTTTCAAAGTGGATTCTCTCGGTAATGTGCACTGCGACTGCTCGGGTGGGTTGTGGGAATGCATTCTGTTAAAGACAAAGACGCCAAGCTGTGACTGGTGATGTCTCATAGTGCGGGTTTCAATTTGCTTTCGCACTTGGAGGTTTTGTCATTTCCTGCTAAGAGCGTACTTGTGCGATTGTTGTAATTCCCATCTGCTTCATGTGGATAGCGATAGAAGTAGACGAGTGTTTCATCAGCCCGAGCTAGGAATCGAACCTAGGGCCTCTGGTATGAGAAGCAAGCGCGCTACCCGCTGGACTATCGAGGCAGGTAAAACAATAAAACTCTATAAAAAACCTGTAGAAACTGATGCAATAGATGCGATCGAATCTTTCGAGTTGTTGAACGACCACGAGTACAACTCAGCGAGGCGCAAGTTTCTCTTCGGGATCCCTATGGATTGGACTGTTCTGTGGACTGGATCTGTTTGCCAACAGTAAAAGGCAGTTGGATGGAAGCAAGTGTGTGCCCGGGTTCGTGACCTGCAACCTACCAATTCTACTGAGTAAAAAAATTGCGCAATTTATTCAAGAACGCGTTGAATGAAAGTGCGACATGAATTCGTAGTTGTAACAATTCCTAAACACGCAAATAGTTTTGGTTGCTAAGGTATGCAACCATACAAAAGTATTTTGCCAAATATCTTAAAAATATGATGACTGTATTTGAAGGTGGGTGTACCCCACCCATTGGGTCATCAGTTCTTAGTTAGAGCCTCAACACAATCCGAATACAATGGCATTTTCGTATCTCAACTGCTTTGAAAGTTAATATGAATTCCAGCCACTTGACGGACTTGGTTATGTACTATAGGGTTTTCCAACAAGAGGTGTTATTTTGGTATTCAAAGAAAAATGCCATTTTTTGAGATAAATGATCGGATGTTTATTTCATAATAAAGAGGAAGGTATGCCGTTAATAATGAAAAACAACATCAGCCAAACGGCCACCACGACCACGCTTACAGGACCATATCCTTTTCATGAAATTTTCCATAACTAAATCGCAAAGTGGCTGCCCTATGTCCTCGATAGCCTCGAATTCGAATTCTATCTTTGAGGTCTTGAATCGACGCTGGGCTGTTGGCGTACACCTTATCTTTCACGTGGCCCCAAAGGAAGAAGTCGCAAGGTGTTATATCACAAGATCTCGGTGGCCAATTGTGATCACCTCTTCCAGAGATAACACGGTCCGGAAACTTTTCCCGTAAAAGAGCAATGGTTTCGTTGCTTGTGTGGCACGTAGCGCCGTCTTGTTGAAAGTAAACGTTGTCCAGATCAATACCATCCAACTCCGACCATAAAAAATCATTAATCATCTCTCGATAGCGCAATCCATTCACCGTAACTGTTGATCCAACCTCATTTTCGAAAAAGTAAGGTCCAATGACCCCGCCGGACCATAAACCGCACCAAACAGTCACACGTTGAGGATGGAGAGGCTTCTCAACAATAACTCTTGGGTTTTCCGAGCCCCAGATGCGACAATTTTGCTTGTTGACGTAGCCACCGAGGTGGAAATGGGCCTCATCAGTCAAGATGATTTTTCGATGGAATTCCGGATCATTTTCATGCATTTCAAGGACCCAATCAGCAAAGACACGACGTTGTTGATGATCGGTCGGCTTGAGTTCTTGTGTTAACTGAACTTTATAAGCCTTAAGACCCAAGTCTTTATGCAAAATACGGTGTAATGACGTTTTTGGAATGCTCAATTCCAAAGAACGACGAGGAATCGACAAACCTGGGTTTTCTTCAACACTTTGGGCTACAGCAGCAATATTCTCAGTTGTTCTTGAGCGACGTGCACGGGTTTTATTCTTCACATCACTAACTTGTCCCAACAGCTCGAATTTTTCCACCAATTTCTGTATTGCGGTCCGACAAGGTGCTTCTCGACGACCCAAAAATGCTTTAGTTTTGCGAACTGTGACTGCAAGATTTTCACCATTTTTGTAATGAATTTGAATAATTTCAATGCGTTGTTGAAGCGTGTATCGTTCCATTTTTAGTAATGGCGTAGTTTCTACTTGTCAAATGTCAAAGAATAAAAGCTTCAAAAGTGACAGCTACCGAAATACCGGGTGATTCAAAATAACACCTCTTGTTGGAAAACCCTATATAATACATACAAAATATCAAGTAAACGATTAGAAGCGATTAAACGGCTCATTAAATGACACTCGCTAAACTTTTTTATAGCAGAGAGTTTAATGGAATTGTATTGAACAATTGAACACGCATAACTTCAACGCCAATTTCAAGATATTTCAATCAATTTGATAGGTTGAATGTTGTACTTCTGTTATCACATGTACGCTCTTACATACATACCCTGCACTACGATGTCAGAGTACTTTCAATTTGTAAGGTTGGTCAACCTCAGACCAAGAATAAGGTGTTTAATAGACTAGTTTAATAGGAATGGTTGGTTGGTTGGTTCAAGTGGCGATGTTACGATGTTACGTTTTGTTACCACTATTCCCGGTAGGTACTTTACGGTATACTGATGTTTTGTCTTCTGGACCTTCACAGTGTATATCCTATATCCAATCCGTGAGGTTGATGAAAGAGAGTAGCGAGTGTATGGTGCACTTCGCTATCTCTTCGAAATTAATATTAATTAATATGAATATTCCGTATCTTTCGAAGGAATTGTGAGATCCGAATAAGAAATAAAAAAACTCGGTCTTTTTTGTTAGCTTAGGATACACTGGCTGGCCCTGAGGTCTCGCAGAGACTCTGTTTGAGCCCTAAGCGTTACCAGATGGATTTCCTTAACGTTAAGAGTAGCCGTAACGACTTTTTAATATACGATTGTAGCAGCCCTTAGTAGGGCCCTGGCCTTTATTTTGGACGCCTCCTCCAATCCCTCAAACAGCGGAGTAGCTGAGCCAATCGTAATCTTGAGAGCGCGTTCCAGAGATCCTCTCACACCCTGCCTCCGCATTTTGTGCACATTTCAGTATCGATGATGCCCAACCTGTAGAAATGGACTACCACCAGTGACCCAAGAACGAGCCTGCACTCCCACCATGGGAGCGACAATATGTACCTTCTATACTTCTAGTCGTAGGTATGAAACACGATTTTTGCTGTTCTATATGTGAACAAATTCTTCCACCTCAAGTTCGTCCTCTTTTTTTAAGTTTGTGCTCCAAGCATTTATAGATTGTCTGTAAAGATTTTGATAGGTAAGAGGTTTGTTCGATCGGGAGACGAGTCCAATTCTTCGCTATTTCATCAGACCATTTACCTTTTGTCAGAGTACCCCATAGATACGTAGCCTGCGATGCTTACCCAGCTTCTCCATTACCGAACAACAGCTGAGAACATTTTTGAAAGATATATTTATAATGCAATGCTTTTGACTTTTTTGTTCACTGCAACATAAATAAATTAAGTTACTTTCACTGTTATATATATTTTGAACTTCAAACTGATTTTCAGCCAACGTCGAAAAAATCAACAATGGCCCATTTGTTGGGTACAAAGTAAGTCGACCATGACCGCATAAAAAACTCATACTTGTTTTTAGTAAGAACTCTACGTTTTCTACTAGAAAATGTAATCGCGTCGACGCCGGTAAGACAGTTTTATCTAAGATTTAATTTCATTTAATCTTGATGTAAGTTTTCGGCATCGAATAATGCTGAAATAATAAAGGAAAGTTGCATAAAAGTGATTTAAATTGCGAAATCGAATGAGTGTTTTCAGTAAAGTGAGCAGTGCCAAGACAACATGAAAGCAGGTAAACAGTGAAAATTCGGTACCAGACAAGCAAATAAGGATTCATAATTGTGTGAAGATTTTCAAGTGTTGACTATAAGATCCGTTAAGGGAAATACTGCATAATTATTACATATTAGTAATAAAAATTAATAACAAAAAAGATGAAAACGCAGAATATATGGTCCTCAATTAAAACTGGTTCAGTGGGAATTTATTGAAAAATTCAAAACTCCGTAGTGAAAGTGATTTCGTGTTTGTTACAAGTTTTTTTTCAATTCATTCATTATTCTTTAAAATTAAAAGAAGTTTATTTGTAAATTTCGTTTCTTTTAGTTTTTAATTTTTGTCGGAAAAACAAGTTTAAAGTTAGCGGGTAGAGGTAGTTGGAGAAGATTGGAGGTTAAGTTAGAAACAATGAAAAACCAGATAAAAATATTTTCTTCTTATTGAAGCTCAAACATATTGAAAACATACGAAATGCAAAATAATTATTTTTAAATTTTTTATTTTTATTTTATTTTAAATTTAAACTTTAACTCGGGATTACTGCCATTGCACGGGGCGAAGACTTGATTAACTACACTTAGTTAAAAGAAAATATAAGAAAAATATATTGCACAAAAAATTGGTTTCAGAAATCGGAAGGTGTGATCTATGAATTTTTAAAGTTTTGAATGCCTGTAGGCCTTCTTTTAGGGCTAATTTGACGGACTCAGACACACCGTCGACCGACTTGAAGTCCAGGTCAGGTTAGGTTATGGTGGTGAAACAACACATGTGTATTTCAAACGGTTGAGGGAAGGGGAGAGGGAACCTTCAGCTTAGTTCTTAATTGGCAGTTTTCCTTTCACACTTAGAGGCTCTGTCATTGCTTGCCAAGCTCGCACTTATGCGTTGCTTTTTAACACTAGAAAGACCGCAAGTTTTCCATACCTACAACCACTACATATTATATCCGCTGATATCTCGAAAATACACATCGGATTTGGTTTAATTGTAATTGTAGAACCCTGATTGTAGAACTAATTGTAGAATACGATAAAAAAATAAAAGTCATCAAAGCAAAAGTTTGTGGAAATACTAAAGAAAATACAGATATTTAAAAATGAAAAACCGTCAAAATTACCGCAATGGTCTTTCTAGTGTTAAAGTAGGCAAACGTTTAACCAGCCCGAACCAGGAATCGAACCGAACTGCTGAACTATCGAGACCGGCCGCCATTTTAAAGAACAACAAATTTGTTTACAGATTTCTTTTAATATTCTTTCTTTCATTAAATTTTAGATGCCACAAGAGACAAATTTTGTTTGAATAAATTTAGAAAATAGTTGATATATTAAACAAAAACCACGACAATTAATTTCACATCAATTCGTTTTATGTACAATAATGATGCAAACGTGGATAATGCTGGAAGGATTTTCTTCAATTTAATTCAAAGACTCAAAGTAAATTCTCGATAGTTCTCGATCATTACTATATAAATAATTCCTTGTGATAAGAGTTGGGCAGAAATCGGTTACTAACTTAAGTACATAGATTCTTAAAACTGTACTTCGATGTTTTTCAGTACTTCCTGGCTTAAAACAGATCAATATAATCTCTGATCTCGGATACCCTTCAAATTTCCTCTCATAATCTTTTATATCCCTATCTAATTTTCCATACTTACCTCAAATTTTAAAGACTACCATTCGAATTGTTTCAGTACTGGCGCTGGTGGGCGCCCTAAGTGTGGTGCACTACGCTGCAGCAGCCGGGTGCAACCTATTGCAGACGTTTAATGCGATATATAAGCCAGCTTGCCATCCGGACGACATCTACATTAAATGGCCCAATTACCAGGACCCATCTTCGTACTACGTCTGCAACGGCGTGTATCAGCCAATGCTGACCACTTGTCCAACGGGCCAATATTTCAGCTTCGTGTATCAATTCTGCGGACCATGCCAAAACTATATTCCGCCAGTGCGCTGTGAAAAGCTGAGGACACAATATCCGCCCAACTGCACTCCTACTGCCAATGCTCCAACCACAACATCCACAACGTCCACTGCCGCCTCAACAACAACCACAACGAGCGCCACAACACCCACTCCAACGCCGAATACGACAACTCCATCCACCACAACAACAACAACTAGCAACACATCCACAACGACTACGCCAGCAACGACTACCGCACAGTCCACAACAAAACCGGAAATAGCAATGCCTCCATCACCAGCCACCGAAGCGCCCGGTGTACCTAATCCACCAACACCGGCACCAACTCCACCCTCTGCCGAAGCTGCACCGCCCACGCCCCCAGTAATTTCATAAACATTTGTAAAAGTATTCAAAACGTTTACAATATTTAATTGTACCACAAACATTCACCGCAAGTATTCAATAACCAATATTTTGAAAATGCCACAACTTTGAAGGGTTATCCAGGAGAGGAGTGCACCTAAGTGTGTGTGCAAAATGATTTGGTATGCGACAGAGTAAATGCTGCGAGAATTAACTGCATATGACCCGTTTGCTTTTAAATGTAAATAAATAAATACTTATGTAACGAAGCAGAACGATGAACGACCAATGTCGGAGAATATTATTTTATGTTGATAAAATTGATAGGAGAAGAGGTAAGTAGTAACCTGTTAGCTGTTTGAATGTCTGAATAGGCTGCGCTCCTAAAATATCAATTCTTCTAGATTTTTCAACTTTTCAGACGCTAAAACGGTCATGGAATGGGATTTATCGAGGCTCATACATCATCGAACTTGTTGCTTCAGTTTCGCTCTGCTATGAAAATTCGATCTGTCTCTTTATGTTTTATACTTTATAAATATAGATTTTGTATACTTGGGTACTCTTAGGTAAGGTTAGGTTGAAGAAGTGTGGGACATGTGCTTCCACTCGAAGACCCTGTTGGATCCATTGTAATGCCCTTCATTTTGAATCCGATGTCCTTCTCTATCTTTTGGGTTTCCTGTTTATTCAAACGGAATATTTTGGTCTTCCTTTCCTATCTGTTGATCTGTTCCCTGTAGATCCAGACGGTATATTTTGGCCTTGGCGAGAAAATTGTGTCGATCAGTAATCTGTCATCAGCTATTTCCGCAAATTCATCGAAGAACTTGGCTCAAAGAGTCTGGAGCCGTCATTCCTGTAATGTTGGACAGTGACATAGGAGGTGCTTGATTGATTTTACTGCATCCTCATCTTCGCAGCTTCTCCATACATCATCGGTTGCCTTGGGTACCCTTGGTTTCATATTGACCTTACTGGTCTGTCAGGGACTGACAAGGCCACTGCCCTATTCATTAAGATTTTTTTTTAAGTCTGCCGCCACGTCTATCCTTTCTATATTGCTATGATTTAAAGATAATCTTTTGGAAATGTTTATTAAGTTGAAATTGTATCCTTTATAAGTTACCAACCTGAAATAATCGCTTCAGTTGCAATTTGAGCTTAATTTATGGTCACAAAGAAAGCAGTGGTCGATAACCGACCAATGGTCAGTGCTTTATCTATATTGTCTTTTACCTTTAAGCATGAAAGCCAGTGGCGTAACTATAGAAATGGTGGCCCCAGTCAGATTTTCATTAAGGGGCCCTTACCAGAAGAATTCTTTAAATCATTCAAACTTTTTTCACTCCACCCCCCCCCCCCCCCCCCCCCCCTCCTGCCTTACACATTAATATTCATCGCTCAGGATTTCGAAGGGGTGTATTATTCAAGGTACGGATACAAATGATGTTGAAAAAAAAAGGATTAAGTGTTATTCATGTAAAACATTTTATTTTTATGGTATGAAACTGAAATAAAAAACAGTGAATAAAATGGACAATTTTTGAGTTCTCAAAGTTGTGATATGCATATTCAGAATTTTATGCGCCTCACTTTCAAATCAGCAAACTTGTGAATAATTTGATCCAAGTTATTTCTCAAACGATTGGCCATTTCATGTTGAATAGACAGAATACTCAAATTACTCAAACGCTCTTGGCCCATGGTACTTCGAAGATAAGTTTTTATGATTTTTAATTTAGAAAAATTTTTTTTCTTCCCACTTTTGGGGGCCCCCTGGTGCTCGGGGCCCCGGTTTCTGAGACCGGTAAGACCGGTGGTAGTTACGCCACTGATGAAAGCAAACATTTATGTTCAGAGATATTTCACGATAATAGCCAATAATTTAGTCAGAATTTATTAGTTTTTTGCAATCTTAAAGATAAAAATCACGCAGTTGATAGTGACCATTGTGCGAATAAGCCATTTGGCAACTGAACTGATTTATATATCATACATATATGAGAAAAATATCAATTTAACAGTAAAAAAGTAATGCGACTAATAGTGATGTTTTATGGAGTTAGATTTGAACACAGTACACAGTGGAGTTGGCAGCAATTAGACTTGAGAAAAATTAAATTCAATTCATTGTACAAATCATTTTCAGTAAGTTTTAAGTAATGTATAATTATGTATACTTCTAATAGTACATATTTATAATTACATGTATATACAATTTTACAACACCCCGTTGTAGAGTCACAACACCTCCCCTCAGGCGCCTCTATATACTATGTGTGTACCTGTTTATATATATATGGGACTGTAACTAAGTATATAAGGGAGACTTGCGTACATTCCGCATTGGGGCACATTCGGCAATGATATTTTTGGTATGAAGCAGCCATCTCTGGACATCTCTGTTTATTAGTAAAAACTTAGCCTTCTCTAACAGAACAGCTGACAAAGATAACAGTGTTTTTGCTTTGGTTTTCGCAATATTTTGATTGATATAAGTAAGCATTTTGTGTTCTTTTTTTAAAACCAACTATAGCAGAAATATTGTAATACTGAGGCATTTGTAAATAAAAGTGTGTGAACTTGAAATAGAGCGCTGAAAATTGCAAAAATAAAAACTTAAGTATGATGTGACCTCGGAGTAGATTCGGTGTTTTACGTTGGGGCACATTCGTCCGTGCTTTTCAGAAGTGAAATATAATTGAAGCTCCCAAGACCCTCGAACCCGGCTTAAATGTCTCGAAGCCGCAAATAAAATTCATATAACTTAGGGTCGATCTCAACAATTTTAATATAAAATTATCTTTTAACTACGTATCGTTATACCTTTTGGACAATATCTTTTTCCTGAATATTGATTTTTATGTTTGTAATACAAAACATAATAAAAATGAGTTATGTATAAAAAAAATGGCTTTGGATGAATTTTTTTTCACTTTACGGTATGAAGACGAATGTGCTCCGCCAAATACCGGATTTACCCCAGCAGACACATTCAGCGAATATGACTTTTTTTAAAATCATTAATGAAGAAAATTATCAATAGAACTTCTGAGTGAAACTTTGGGTTAACATTTTATTATTAAATAATTAGATATTGTACTAAGCTCATCGATTTATAATTATGATGATAACTACCATATGAAATATAGGTCTTTGAAAAAGTGACGAATGTACCCCAGTCTTCCCTACGTAAAAAATAATTGTATAATGCAGTCAAAATTGTTGATTTTAATTATAGCAAATCGAGTAAAATTTACAGACAGTCAAATGTCGTAAGCTTTCAAATATTCAGGCTGCCATAGCCCACTGTGCAATGGCAACAATTTTGTCAAATTTAGAAAGCAATATAAAAGCCCAGCGCTTTGTACTAGCTTCAGTGGTTTTTGTGGAGTTTGTGAAGTTAGTGACAAGATGAAAATAGGTAATTAAATCAAAAAAGGATACTCAAAATAAAGAAAAAAACGAAGTGAAAAAATAAGTTTAAAAAGAAGAAGCATATCTTTAAAAAGAATTAAAATATTTTTAATTTTTTTAAATTTCCTAATATTTTTTCGCATTCTTTAAACTTGCAGTATTGAGCCTGTTGCTGGTTGTTGCTGTGGCACATTGCGCCCTCGCCAAGTGCAGCAATGTGAAGAACTACAGCACAAAATTTGTGCCGGCTTGTGATCCCGATGATCTTCAGCTCAAGTGGCCCAACTATGCGGACGCCACCACCTATTACGCGTGTGTCGCACTGAATAGTCCGGCGTTGGTATCTTGTCCGACTTTCCAATATTTTGCGTATGTTTATCAGAAATGTGTGTCGTGCAGTCAGTATCTGGCACCAGTGAAATGCGAAAACTTGAGAACCCAGAATCCGCCGATATGCAATTAACTTAACTGAAGTTCTCAATGACGTTTTCCATAGTTTAAAGTTCTTACTTGATACAAAAGTGGATATGATATCGGTATGGCAAAAACCATGTTCAGAATTCAGAAAGGATTTAACTTGTTCTAACAGCTCTTAATAATTCCTGTAAAAATATATAACCGAAAAACTTTTTGAATTTAATATTTGGCAATGAATGACTGATTTTGAAACTATTGCAATTACTAAAAATCTTTCTGTTGCTGTATGTTATACAATAATAAAAGCAGGAAAATATATAACAGACCTTTGTTTTTATATTAGTTAAAGTATTATAAAAGAGAGATCCACAATCCACATAATAGAGATCCACAATACTAGTTTTTTAGTTCTTTTTATTAACTTATTTTTTACAAGAATCCACCACAATATTGAAGAAAATTTTTAATTAAAAGCACTTTTTCTGGGGGAAAAAGGTGAAAAACGCAGTCAATTTTTGACACTTTTTTTCAAAAAGCTCCTATCCTTTTATTTTTAACGTTTTTTTATTTTCCTGTATCCGAGAGCTTAATAATTATGAATCTTTTTTGTTTCAGATTAGCCAATCCGGAGATTAATAATATTAATATATACAGTACTTTTCGTTTATAACGAACCCGTTTAAAACGATTTTCCGCCTAAAACGAACAAATTTCAAAAGTACGCGCTGTATGTTTTCGTTTATTACGGACCCCTTTTAAAGCGAACTTTCGGTTAAAACGAACCATTTTGCCCAGTCCCTCGAAGTTCGCTTTAAGCGAAAAGTACTGTATTATGATTAATAATATGGTAAAAATTTTTTCTGTTTTTTGTGTTCCTTGAACCTTCAATATATTGTACAAAAGTTTTCAAAAAGATTGATAATAAGGGAGCTGAAAAATAAATAATTTTGTAAATCATTAAAAATTACCCTTTCTAACGTGCCATGATACCTTAAAGCAAAAGTGAGAAAGAGATAAAGAAAAGAGAATTTACGTTTTTCAAGCTAATGATTTTGGTTTATAATGGTTTTGGTCTTAGCTTAAACTATAAAAGGAGAGTCTGCAAAAGTCCTGGTTTTTCATAACAGAGGTTTTCGGTGAAAGAAAAACCGCCAGCTCCCAATTGCCTTTCGAAGTGGACGTTGAACTGTAGGTTCTCTTTCCGCACCCGGTTAAAACTTGTGTTGTAACCCTAACCTAACCTGCAAAAGTCTTAAGCTAAACTTTTACAAAAAAGCAGAAAGCAATGCAAGAATGAATAGGTAATAAAAACAAAATGATTAAGTGTCCATTTTCATTATCTTAAGCCAAAGAAAATTGTATATCCATGGGTTGGCTATGATATCTCATCGAGTTGGGTTTTCTCACAGACAAAATTCTCTCAAAAATATATATATTTTTTTTATTGTCAGCAAGCAATTTAAGAAAAATATTCCCAATATTTTGTTATGCTCGTAATGCCTTTGGGTCGACTGTAGTGTACTTTATTCGAGATTTGTGGCGACCCTAATTCGTGCTGTATCGGTGATTGAAAGCATCTTTGCATGTTTGAGAGGAGCACAGGATGTGTTTAAAAAGTGCCAGGCAGCAACCGAGTAGGCGAGTTGTGGTCCTCTATTTCTCTGACTAAAGCAGCTGCGAGAGAAGTCTTAGTTTGTTTTCTCAAAGGCCAAAGGGACTGCCAGGACTATGCTTATATCATATCTGGCGTACTTATAAGTGCGCTCTACACTGAAGGTCTTTTTTTCTAATGTAATTATTCTTTAGTCTATGGAAGCACCTTACAGACTATAAAAATAGGATATAAGAAGTACATTGAAACTCAAAATTATAAATTATGACATAGATAGCATTTCAAGGCATTCCGGAAAATTTTCCTGTGTGAAGAGAGCTCTATGTCTAAAACATTTAGAATGTGGTTGAACTCAGTCAACACTCCATTAATAGGAGCATTCAGGTCATAAAGTGTAAAGAAGCCTCTCTGCCCGGAACATTGAGGTTAATTTTGCTAAGAAGGGCAGGGTAATCCACACTTTCATTTAAGACATACAAAATTAAGGAAATGGACAAGAAAGTCTCTCTGTTGTGCAAAGACATAAGGTTAATTAATCGGCAACGGGAAATATTCAGCAAAATTCAACGAATGTACAGCATAGTGGATAAACACTTTCTGAACCGATTCTAGATTTATTTGAACTAGGTGGTAAGATCTCCAAATAAAAGCAGCGTCTTCCAAATTCGATCCAAAAACGCAGAATAGAGAGTTTTGTAAATGAAAGGATCAGAAAAAGGCGAACTGCATATTACGGCGAACAAAAGCAAGCATGAAGAAGGATCTTAGATGGTCTTAGATGAAACAGAACTCTGTGAGATTAATTTAAACCTCCTTTGCAAAAACCCGGTTTTGAAAGGAATGAGACCAAAAGTTAATCAGCATTTTCTTGTATTTTCAGTTTTGTTCCACTATTTTGGCCGACATATTAAGACGGTTTAACACTAGAAAAACTATTGACAGTTTCTCATTTTTAATCATTTGTATTTTTTTAGTATTTCTATAATTAGGGTTCTACAATAGCCAAAACCGATGTGTCCTTTTCGAGATATCAGCGGATATAATATGTAACTAGCCTTTTTAGGTATTGAAAACTTGCAGTATTTCTAGTGTTAAGGGTTTTTACAACGCATTACAGCAACATTCAAGATGGCTTTTCATAGGTATGTATGTAATATGTACACGTGATAGTTTTGAATGGCATAATACTTAGTCATAAAAAAACGGTAAGCTAAAGTTAAAAATAGTTCCACCACTCTACGTTTTTCCCCACTATGAAATAATGTGAATGATTTGTGATGTTCGCAAACTTATCCAACCGAATGAACTGCATTTGTGGCAATGTTTTTAACATATTATAAGTCATTCACTCAACTCATCTTTGCCATATTCGATATATTCGACATATATACAGTAATTATAGATGCTATCAGCATACTTTCCGTCGGGTATCAAGCAATAAACTTGATTTGTCGCACAGATGTTGACATTGTGACTAATTATATTATTTATTGTGAACTTGCCCTTTATCGATATTACTGACCACAGGTCATAAATCATATTTTGGATAGTGACATAATGCACATTAATTCTAAACAATTCAATAAATGAATCGAATTTGCTGTGCAATAGTTTAGTATTTATTTGCCAAGTGACCAGCGTGTTTGTAGAATGCAATGCAAATAACTCAGCAGACTGTAAGTTATGTGGTTCAACAAAATATATTTGAACTCTACATAAAATTTCCAGAAGCGGTTGTGTGGATGGTTCTAGTTCTAGCTAGCACCGGAAGTGACGAAAGAAAATCCAACTACTGCGTCCGGCTATGGTGCTTCGGAATCAGTTGGAGATACAACTAATACGCTCAGCGAAAATCCAACAAATACACCATTCCGTTGCCATCTTCAAAATGGCCAACGCCACTTTTAATCGAAGGACCGCCGCATGTTAGTCAGTTATAAAAACTTTTAGTTGGTTTAAGTGGGCTTCTTTCAAAAAATGGAGTACTTTTTCAAATATTATTCATATGTAGGCATATAAAATTTGTCTAAAACTGAATTGAAAGGGTTTTGCGATTTTTTGATGAGTCATTGAATCATCAATTCCCTATGAAATCTTTTCAGTACACTCACTCACCCAGTTATCCTCGGCCTCGCGTCTATCCAACAGATATTGATGCAATTTTGGACCCAAACCATTCGGTGCAGCAAATTGTTTGATGATGGACTTTGTGCGCTCCAGCTGGGCTGGCGTCGTAATTGGCTCCAAGGCGCGCACGTAATCAGTCATGGTTTGTTCCAACGGTGGGACTGGTACTTTTGGTAGTGTCTGGAATGCATAAGGAAAATTGAATTGAATACCAGACGATGTGATTGAAGGAAACTGCAAATATTTCATGCTATAGAAGATACATATTTACGATGCGGAATTAAAGGTTTACTGTTATTTTCAACCAACAAACTTAAATACAAATCCATTAACTATTTGGCACCAGTTATTGACAAACAAAATTGTAATCATAAAAAGACTTTTCAATGACAAATTGAGTAATGATAAAATAATTATAATCAATACTAAACGAATTAGACACCTGTGATGCGGCTATTAGTCATTCAGTAATACAAGTTAACAAAATAAAGCTTTGTATTGAAAATAAATGGGTTTTTATGTTATTCGAACAGAGTTAATAAAATTGTATCTCTAAGATAGAAAGGTACGTCCGTTCCTGTTGAGTAGTACTTGACGACTGACTCAGAAGGAATTGACACTTGTTTACGTGGGAAGAGCTGCAACCTGATCGGCAGCTCTGGGTGCAGACATAGCGTCAGCTATTTCGTCCGATAGAGTTGAGCGAACTTTTTTTCCGCTCAAGGCGCGCGAATTACGTTTTGATGAGAAACAACTGAACTCTTCGGAGTGTAAATATGTTCTGCTTTATTTTTCAAAAATGTCCTCTTAAATACTAGTTTACATTTTTGTTTATGTAAAAATATTTTTCTTATCTCTATTTAATACAGTCCCTTCTTTTACGACTCTTACAAACAATTTTTATTAGTTGGCTTAGGATTGTTTGGATGATTTACAACATCTGGACTGCTCGGGTGGCATTTATTTATGTTGCCCAATTTATTGCCACGTTATCTTCTGTTTGTTTAGGAGCTGGCAATGTCGAGGATCGAATCTTATCGCTGGACATTGCCTGTGACGTGAGAAATATTTATTTCGCCGCAACCGGCTCGGTCGCTAACTTACATATTAGTCCTGTCTAACATCTTTTACTGACTATGTACCAACTTGGCTAAAAATTTTGGTTAATATGGAATGCAAGTTTTTCTACTTGGTTGTGGTTAACTAAACTTGATTTTTGTACATGACTAATCAACTATGATTGTGACTTATAATTACAATCAAAATTATTAGAAATTAGTCAAATTTACCTAAATAAATTATTAGAAAAAAGTTAGAACTAGCCATATCGAATTTTCGTCGACACTAAAAGAAAGTTTTTTCTGTATAAATTAAAAGGATACAAAATTTTGTAAGCGTAAAAGGTACTCAATTTCTACTTGGAAACAATTTAAAAAGGTTTAAAAGAAAGGTTTCACAAAATAACTGACTACAGTTGTGAGAATAGACTTCACATTTATATGATTTTGGTGATTTGTTGGAATTTTTTGAACATAAAAATTTTACTAACTTTAGGTTTATGTGTTATGTATAGGTATAGGATTTATATGCACACAAAATATGCAAAATATATGCAAAACATATGCACTCCAGCCAGATCGAACCGCTGAAACTACAAACATGAAATTTGCCGTATAGGTACATCTTGAAAAATGAATAATAATAATAATAATTAATAATAACAATCTTGAACAATGAACCTTCGTTAAAAAGGGATTTTTTGAAATTCGAGGTCTAAAAGGGCAAAACATGGGTTAACCCATTTTCGGCCGCTACCAGAAATAGCCAATATTTTTTTCATTCCTGCTTTTTTCGTGCCTTCGCCAACATCTCTAAATTTATCTTTTTTAAAAAAAATTATTATTTCGAGGGGTTACCAAAAGACTAAAGCTATTTTATGCATCAAAAGTTCACAGATATAATGTCTAAGTGCAGAGCTACTCTCCTTCAAAGTGGCTGGTCGAAAAATCGACCAGCGGCCGAAAATGGGTTAAGGTGTTGTATGAATAAACGCATTTTAATGAGCCTATTGATTTCATATTTGGTGAAAACACTTCAAATAAAAAATAATTCGACACGTATTTTTCAATTTTTGGAAAATCAAAACTTAACGGGTACAACCAAGGGTTAAGGTTCGTATTAGGAAAGACTACGAAAAAACATGAACCGATAGGCCTATTGACTTAAAAATGTGTGAAAACATTAGAAATACAAAAAAATTAAACACATATTTTTACTTTTGTGAAAATCTAAATTTAACGACGTAAACCAAGGGTTAACTTTTTGTACGGGGAAACACAATTTTTTGGCCCGTTTGACTTCAAATTTGGAGAGATTTTGAGTTTTAACATACTTACTTTTCAAGAAAATTCTACATAAATTTTCAAGGATATAAAGGATTAAAATTTTCAAAGGACCTTTTTCATATCCTTTTTTTACAAATAGATAAAAAAATCAATTTTATTTAAATTCTTGAGCCTTTCCTCTTTCATTTGATATACATAATGCCATATTCGAACGAGGTTAAGTGTTTTTTATATTTTTTATATTTTTTTTATTTTTTATCCCCTTCAAAATTAAAAGGACAAAGGATGTAGAAATAAAAAACTGAGTACGCAGTATTACTATGTTTGGTCTCTAGTTTCACGCCCATATGCATTTTTTTCGGTGTGAACATTTTTTTTAATTTTTGTCGCACGGTGTATCTTCGAAATTACATGAAAGTAGGGGAAAAGGTTGAGAACTTATGAGAACTAACGATAAGATTAGTAAAACTTAACAATTCATAATCTTCCGATAGCGTCAAAAACGGCCGGCAACAAGCCAAGTAATCCGGATTAGCGCTGCCCGGAATAATAAATAAATAAATATTTACAAGACGTGCGGACGGCAAAGTGTTAAGAGAAACTTGATTTATTGGACCCATTGATTTAAAATTTGCGTGCAAAGCCGCGGGGCCCTGCTAGTTGTGGAATGAAAATTTTTTTAATAAAAGTATGAAATTCTTCCGTGCAAAGCCGGGGATAACTGGTAGTATTTCTCATACTTATTCCAGGAATTTAGTGAAATTTGGGAAGTTCAAAGAAGTTTAAAAAATCATTGTGTTTTAAATAGAATTAATTTCTTAACTTGAAGTCCAAAAAAACAAAACCTTAACTCAAATAATAATAAAACTTAAAATGAAATGTAAAAAATTAGATAACTTCTTATTACAGTAAATAACTAAAATTTGCTCCAAGTTTTCTACGGTCAGCATATGACATGCCTATGCCGTACACCAGCTCGTGGAGTACGAAAACGTTCATTATTCTTGTATGCTGGGCATTACTGACCCCAAAAAATAGCTTAGTGAGCCAAACTACAACAACACTCAATAATGATCGTGAGAACATCATTCTCGGAATAACAAAAGTCTGGGCTTGTCCAAATTGACCCCCTACCCCCTCCCAACCCAAAAAATGGAAAAAACATGCAAAAATATGCAAAAAATATGCAAAATATGCAATAATATGCAAAAAATATGCAAAATATGCAAAAATTATGCAAAATATGCAAAAAATATGTAAAATATGCAAAAAGTATGCAAAATATGCAAAAAGTATGCAAAATATGCAAAAATATGCAAAATATGCAAAATGTGCAAAAAATATGCAAAATATGCAAAAAATATGCAGAAAGTATGCAAAATATGAAAAAAAATGCAAAGTATGTAAAATATGCAAAAAGTATGCAAAATATGCAAAAAATATGCAAAATATGCAAAAAGTATGCAAAATATGCAAAATATGTAAAAAAGATGCAAAAAATATGAAAAATATGCAAAATATGTAAAAAATATGCAAAATATGCAAAAAGTATGAAAAAATATACAAAATATGCAAAAAATATGCAAAATATGTAAGAAATATGCAAAATATGCAAACATACATATATAATATTTTTCAATAAAAATAGTTTCTGTCTTGGTGCCGTTCAAATCCGATGCTCCAAAAAAATATGCACTTGCATATAATTTCGATCCCTAGTTATGTACATATATAATTTTATTTTTAACGAGGATCGAAGCATCGAAAGCCTCAGGGCACTGCGGGTCTTTAAACCGCTAAACCCATTTCTCGTCCGGACGGTTAACCCTCCCGGGACCAACGCTAGGTATTACATATGTATATGTATAGTATTAGGTATATGCTCATAGTCCGGAAATATTTTCACATTTAACCCTTTTACTAGTTTTGTATTCTCTTGAATGTGTTTCCATGAAAATGTTGTGTTGTCTAAAGGGTTGAACGAATGTCATCTAAAGTCTGTACCTTGCCGAAGTCTGGTGCGAAAATATATCATTTGTATGCAACACATTATATCATTATATTGTAGCAAACACACACACACACACACACACACACTCTCATGGAAAGGACGACG